>JAEQBH010009105.1:0-65097 GCA_016808115.1 Tetrastigma voinierianum | reverse complement strand
CTATCAAATCCTAATGTTTTCAGTTTTTCTATGTTTTTCATCTCTGTCTGCACCTTGAGCTTGTAATTCATTAGTTGACTCTCTATCTACTAAGGAAATGCTCAAACTTTTCATAAGTCTTAATACCTTTGGGTTTCTATTTGATTTCAGTTCATTGATTTAGTTATTCTTGTTGAACTAACAAAGTCTTTTAATCATTGGATTGTATTTAATCCGCTGGATTGTATATCCTGTTAATTTTGGGGAAAGTTTAATGGGTTACTATCAATTGTTGCTTGACCTTCTTAACCCACCTCTCTTCTTTTTTTTGTATAAATACAAATGAAGCCCTTAATTTTCCCTGAATGACTTCGTTTCTTAATCAATTAAGAGGTGGGTCATTGGAAATTTTTTTCAGTTTCTTTTTTTTCTATTCGCTTGGCAGTTCAACTGTGACTGTCAAACAGCACTCTGTCCTCTACCTTTGGCATTTGTTCTGATATGGTAGGGCTACAATTTTCTTTTCTCCAAGAAACTTTGAATTCCTTGGAATATTATTCCAAACTTTTCTGTATTTTTGCTTGGATCATGGTTAGTGGATTCCTTTAGATTTATCTCATTGTGTTTCTATTTTCTGTGGATCTCCTTCCTCTACAATGATAAAATAAATGTCCATGTTTCTAATACATAGTCAAATTCTGGGTCCTAAACTTTTTTTTGGCCCAATGCTTCCAATGGGTTAATATTCCAGCTCCAACATATGCTCATATCAGCCAATCCGAGTGAACAGATGGGCAAACGCGTTAGAACAATCGCTAACCAAAGGGACACATCAACGGCGCAGACGCTTGTCACCCATTTATTCATTCCATTGATGGTAGGTAGGGGTGTAACCGAGCCGAACCGAGCCGAATGATCAAAGGTCTGCCCACCTCGCAAATTTTGAAAGGCCCATCTGCCTGGTTCCCGATTTTTAAATTCAGGCTCGAGCTCGCCCGCTCGAAGCCGATATCAAGATCGAGCCTGCTCGGGCTCGCTCGCTAAAGCCCGCTGATTATAGTTCAAGCTCGCTCGCTTGTGAGCTCGATTATAAGCTCGCTTATGAAGCCTGATAAGGAGTTCGTTTTAGGCCTTGCAGTGAGCCCAGTTATACTCAAGAAGGTTCGCCAGGAGTCGCTGAGTCTGCCAGGTTTCTGTTTATGATCTTGAAAAAAATTGATAGTTTAGCACTATATACACATCTAAAAAATAAAATAAAATACTAATAACTTAATACAACAAGTTGTCAATAATAACTAATATATCCAAACCAACTAAAAGGTAAACACCAAAGAAATAAAAATATTATAACCATCTAAATTTCAAGAATAATGTTTAAAACAAAGATATAACAATCAAAATAATATCGAGCTTACCGCGAAATCCGCTTCCCAGCTTGTTCATATCACCGTCGCAAATATTGTTCACGTTCGTCACAGACATGTTCATACCGCGAACGAAATTGCTTCATGGATCTTACGAGCCGAACTTAAGGAAGTTTCGTGGCTTCGCTTTCGCGAATTTACGAGCCTAAAACGGAGTTTGGGCTCGCCCGCGAACTTAATAAACGAATCTAAACGAAGCACCCGAGCCGAGTCCGAACGAATCACGAACCGTTTAGTTCGGTTACACCCCTAATGGTAGGAGCATATTCGAATCACTTAAACAAAACGTTGTGGCAACGTTGGACCCAAAACAAAGCTTACGCGTTTCTGTTATGCATGACCAAACATTAGGGAATTCTCTCCTCTTTCTATTAAAACTTTCTTGAATTCCTGAATTTTTCTGGTTTTTTGCTTGGATCTTATCATCATTGTTATGGCTTCCTTTGGACTTCTCATCGTTGTGTTTCTCTTCTTATTTCCTTTGGTGGGATCTCCTTCTTCCTCCTCACATATGAGCTCTAGATTTTCGATTTTGTGTAATACATGCACTTCATCGCCTAGTTTTCAATGCAGGGAACTCGACAAAACTCATCCAATCTATCGCATGGCACCGCAGCTCATCCCGGTCTTCGTCCTGTAAGAGTCTTGTGGCATCCAGCTCCAAGAGCTCTTCTGACAGAATATATGTAATGGATCTTTTGATGATTGTGGAGAATGGGAATGTGGAAGCCATTCACTAACACTGGGAAGACTATATGCTTGGGAAAAGAAGCTCTATGATGAAGTTAAGGTAAATAATCATCACCCAAAACTCTCCTACCTGCATTAATCTTCAACCTTTTTTTCTCGGCTTCCACGGTTTTTGAACTTCAGGCGTTTTAATCTGCAGTAGATTTTCTGTTTTGGTTGATCTTATGATTGAGTTGCAATGCATGAATTCTGATTGTTATTAGGTTTGTTGTATCAATGATTAGATCATACTCTACCTATTATGGCTTTTTTTGTTTGACAGCTAAACACTATAATTACAATATAGTAAACTGTCCCCACTGGGACTCGAACCTGGGATCCCTCCCCTCCCTATGCCATGCCTTTCTGAAACGTTGAGCGCTCTATCGCATGAGTTAGGCATTATGGCTTTTTGTTTATCAATGCATGATCCATATTCCCAAACCCGAAATAGCTTAGTGATATTGCATTCTGATTAGTAACAATTAACATTTGATTGTCATGCAAACTATAGAGGAAAACAGAACAGGAGATTATATGAAAAATAGGTATATGAACTGGGAAAGCAGCAAAATGCCATTAGGGTTCTCAGCTAAATTCTTGATTACAGCCCATTTTGCTATGGTAGCTGTCTCAGTTGTTCCAAATTCCAGTGATTCACATGTTGCATTCCTTGCACCTTAGGCCGGAGACAGTACCCGGAAAGTTTACGAGAGGAAGTGTTCACAACTGAGAAACAAGGATGTGAGAGGAGAAGATGAACTTTCTGTTGACAAAACTAAAGCTGCAGTAAAAGATTTATACGCCGGAATCTTGGTTGCTATACGGAGTGCTGAATCGATCTCAAAAAGGATTCAGAAACTGAGAGATGAAGAGCTGCAGCCCCAGATCATGGAGCTGTTAAAAGGGTAAGGAAAATGTATTGTAGGAAACCGAGCATGCTCGCATTTTTAGGGTTTATCTGTGAGTTTTCTCTGGTTTTCTATTTCTTCCTTGTGCACCAATGCAAACATGGAAGAGAATGCCAACCCATCAAACCCAGAACCAGATCTGGGGTTTGAAGGAAGTCCTTTACCTGCCCGTCACAGGGAATTCTGCATGAGTCTCACTGGCTTGGCAAACTCTCAGCTGGAGGCCAGGATTCTAAACCACATGCTTGGAGTATGTTACAGCACAGAAAGCTTATATTGAAGCTCTCCATGGATGGCTGTCCAAGTTTGTAGTCCCTGAGGTCGAATTCTGCTCGGGAGGAAGAAGCTCGGCTCCTCCATACCGAGCCACCGGACCCCCTCTGCTCATAACCTGCCATGACTGGTTAGCTTCTTTACAGAAGCTGCCAGACGAGACCGTCTCCAGAGCCATGAAAAGCTTTGGGAAGGATATAAAGGCTTTGTGGATTCATCAAGGAGAGGAACAGCACCAGAAGAGGAAAGTTGATGGTCTAGCGAAAGAGCTCGACAAGAGGATTCTTGCCTTCCAGAAATCAGAGAACAGAGTTCTTGAATCCAAGCTATCAGAAAAACCCGAGCCAGACGGGCAGCATCAGGACGAGTTCTTGACAGACAAGAGGGATCTCCTGGACATGTTCAGAAGGAAGCTGGATGTAGAGAAGGAAAAACACCATAACTGCATGGAAGAAACACAGAGAGCCACATTGAATGGGATTCAGACTGGTTTCTCTTCGGTTTTCGAGTCCTTGACAGAGTTCTGCAAGGCTTCTCTGAAAATGTATAATGATCTTGTGAACTACACTGAGAATGCTGAGAAAGCCGGGAACCCGTCGTACATAGAGGGGGGGATCCCAGGTTGAAGAAGAAGAAGATGATGAAGGTAGCAGGTAACAGTAGGAAATTGTACATTAGATTGTGTTGAAGCAACTTGCTGAGACACATTTTATTTATAATTCTAGCAGGGTTTCTTTTCCACAAGCTGCTCATTGTTTATCATCAATAGATACTGATGTTTGCCCAGTTTTGTTGCAAAACCTGTAAAATTTTCCCAGGTTCTGAAATTTTCTCTGGAAAATGGCCGAGAAAATGTTGAAGGGGGGAAGGGAATCCAGGTGGGTGATCCTTGTAAGTAGGGTTTTTGGTGTTGAATATAAGAGAGTTTCATGGATTATTTGATTGATGGGGTCCCTTGAGAGTTTTGTCCCATAATATTGTATTTTTTAACCAAAATAGTTTGAAAAGCAAACAAATGTCTGTTTGGGTCGTGTGGATTACATCTTAGCAAAACCGTAGTCAATGATTACGGTTTTGAAACTTTTCTTAAAGTTAAAATTGTAGTCTGTCAAATTTTCCCAGGTTCTGAAATTTTCTTAGGAAAATGCCCAAGAAAATGTTGAAGGGGGAAGGGAATCCAGGTGGGTGATCCTTGGTGCAGGGTTGGTATTGAATATAAGAGAGTTTCATGGATTATTTTATTGAGGGTTATTGGTATTATTTTATTGAGGGTTATTGGTATTGATCCTTGTAAGTAGGATTACATCTTAATAAAAACCATAAATAATTACCGTAGTTTGGAGCTTAAATTTAATGCTACCATTGACGAGCTAAACCGTGAACACACTACTGCTTAACTTAAGTAGTAAAATTTCAAACGTAGCTAGTTTAATTTACGATTTTATCGGGTATGTCATCCATGTGCTCATTCAAAATACCTGGTGCACTAATGTTTGCTTTGAACTATTTGATATATATATATATATATATATATATATATATATATATATATATATATATATTTTTTTTTAAATACAATATTATAGGACAAAACTCTCCCTCTAAATCATATGAAAACAGACCACTTTTGATTTGTTGATGATCGATCACTGTGGCAAACTCTTCCTCTGTAAAAGGATTTTAAAGCATCTTAAGGCTCTGTTCCTGAAAGTTGCAGTAATAACTGAAAAAGAGCTCACTTTTAGGGGGTGTGTTTTTTGGAGGTATGCTCGTCATTTTCACAGCTAAAAAGCATTAGAGATGAGACTCACATCACTTTCATCTTATCTTCAATTTCCCTTTTTTTTTTTTCTTTCAATATTTTTTCCTTAAAGTCAGATAACTAGAAGCCCCATCCAGACTTGAGTTTAAGGCCAAAATAATTTATTTATTTAAAAAAAAATACATATAAAAATTTCATTTCAAAATATTCATCAAATTAATCTTTTATGATTTGAAACTGAAATTATCAATCATATTTTTAAAATTTACCTTAAAACTATAATTTAAACGCTACTTTATATTTAAACCTTAAAACTACGGTTGTCCATTGTGAACGATGGTTTAAAAACAAAGACTAGTTTTGTATTGTTTTGAAAAGAAATTTGTTTTTTTTTGAAATGAATTGCTTTTTGATATCAAACCTAGAGACTTGGCAGAGTTTAGTAAAATAGTTTTTTTTTAATACATGAATAGATTTACTGAAAATATTCTTCAAGTTTGTTTCTTTTCACAATCTCGACATTCATGTGTAAAAGCGCAGTTGATAAATACGGTTTTAAGACAATTTTAAATCATAGTCATGAACTGCAATTTTAAAGTAAATTTTCAAAACCACAATAATAATTATCAGAATTTAAAACTATATTCTACCTAACCAGTTTTTAAATTAAAATTTCAAAAATCATGGTTACTTAATATTATTTAAGGTAAAATTTTAAAATCATATTTACCAACTACGCATTTTGAAATTTTACTCAAAGGGAACGTGATTTTAAAATTTACCTTAAAACCGTATTTATCAACTGCGCTTTTACACATGGATATCTAATTCTACGAAAAATGTACTGACCTTGATAGTATTTTCAAAACAAATCTATACATGTATTTTTCTTTCAAAATTAACTATTTTGGCTTTAAACTCTTGAGGTAAACATTGGAGAGGAACGAAAATCAAACGTAAAGATAGCAAGTTTGCTACTAAGCCCTTGCTCAAAAATTGTTGTTAAAAAGCTTTGAAAACTCAGAAAACATAATTTTTGTTATATGAAAACTACTTTTGTATTATGAAACTGTTTTTTGTGTTTTTATGTTTTTCAAAAAAAAAACTGAAACCAAAACTTGTTCTCTGTATTTTGTTTTTGTTTTCAAACAGAACATTTTTCAAAGCTGTAAAACAAAAAGCTCCTAAGGTATTTATCCCAATTGTTCAACAAGAGCCCTGATATGTAATATTAAAAACAATTCCAAACTTTGAGAGCTTTGATTAATAATTAGAACACAAGACCAAAGTTTAAAAGGTATAAGTCTCTTATACCTTAGGTGCAAGGCAAAAATTCAAGACATATGCCTCAGTAAAGTGAAACCTAAAATCTAACTTAATTATATATATGAAAACTAAGATTTTGTACATTTAAAAAACATTTGATAACAAATAATAAAATTATACAATTCTTTTTTTTATCCACAAAATTTCAAGATCAAAAAGTATTAAAAAGAGCTATAACCTAAGTGTGCCTTGATGGAAGCAAAGCGTTATTACACCTTGAGTATAGCCTCTAGGCACTTACAACAGGCCGGTCTTTCGGGTTGGGTTTGAAACCCTATCATTGGTGCTTTTGTTGATAGGGTTTTAAGTCCAATTAAAGAACCCAATCCAAAAAACCAACTTGATAGATGAGAGAATTCATCAAACTTAAGTACCACTCCATAACCTTATATAGAACTGATGTGGGATCGTATCGGCATAGGTACAACACCTTTCAAAACTATGGACAAGACTATAGAGCTTTTTTTTCTTTTTGCCACAAGACTATAGAGGCTATATCATAGAGCTTTTCTTCCATTTTGGACCTAAAAAATATCAAAATAGTTGAGAGCAACATCAACTATCTTTGATGTACTTATAAAAAAAACTATTCTTTTGATGTGAATTGGGAGCATTCATATTAAATCCAAACGCCATGTGCTCGAACTTTGTAAGAATGATCATGAACCTATGCTTTAAAATTCAAAGAAACAACTACTTAGAACAAAGCAGGGCATTCTAGAGTCGGGCTCGACTAGTTTCGATAATTCAACCAGCATTCTGATCTTAGGAACAACATGCAAAATCATGAAAACTCATATCTTAAATCAATGACTGGAAACTGATACAAATTATTCAAGAGGCCTTTATACAACAACAAATAAGTGGAGAACTAAGGTAGTCTAATTTCAAATGTTTTACATGGTTTTATCAATAAGATGCAGATCACATCATCAGCAGAGAAGGGAGCTGCAGAAGTATAAAATGTTCAAATGATTTAAGTTTCACTGCTACTCTATTTTGTACAATATGTGATGACGATATGTCCTCAGCATAGTTGTGCTTGCAGATCTTACAAAAGTAACAACATAGGTCTCATGATTTAGATTTAGAAATGATTTATAAATTCCTCCATCTGTGCAGAGGGAGACCAAGAACTGAGAGAAGAGGATGAATTCGCTTACTACTACAGCAGGGGAATGTATGCCAAGAAACGGAACAATGTCGACCTGCAACCAGCTCTCAACTGCTGATCCCACCACAGCACCAGCCACAAGGCCCCCTAGAGTTATAACAGTTGCTTTCCCTGTCAAAAAAAAAAAAAACAATCATTCTCCAACATAAGCTTTTACCAGCAGAAGAAATTTAAATTTACAGTCCAAAGATTTATTGTACGCATGATATTTATATTAAACCCAAATCATACAAGCTGGAGCTGAGAGAGGTGGTCGCTTAACATGGTATCGTAGCCAGTTTGGCGAGGTCTGGGTTCGAGCCACCTTCTTTGCAATTTTTATTCCCATTTGCTGATTCAAAGTCCACAGAACTCTATTTTTGGTTGTCACCTCCACGTGTGCATGTAGCCTACACGCGAAAAGCCTTGCTCTTGTGAGAGCCGTCTGCGAATAATTTGCGACTTGACAAGCTACATTTTTGCAAACATCCAACTCTCCTAGAAGCCTGTTTTGTAGGATTTGATCCAATATGAATATCTCGACTTCACACCCTCTCTCGTGTACATGTGGCCCCATACTCGTGCTCATATGGAGAGTCAAAGTCCATTATGAACTTTCAAATCAACAAATGAGGATCAAATATTCAAATTTGCAAAGTGAAAGTTCGAACTCAAGACCTCCTACCAAACCAAGCTCTAATACCATGTTAAATGACCAACTCTCCTAAAATCTCAAGCTTGTAAGATTTGAATTTAATATGAATATCTCTTCGGGTTTACAATTTCTAACTACACATGTGAGTTACTGCAATCATGTATTAATTTTAATTACACATCAAAAGAACTACCAAAAGTATAATTTTTGGTAGTATATAATATAAAATGGAAAGTCTGCTTTACCATGTCTTCTAACAGAAGTATAATTTTGGTTCCATAACTAATCTGTATTTTAGCTTATGCAATTAGATGCCCTATGATTTGAAACAAGTCTAAAGGTAGGGAATAAAGTTCATTCTTGCTTAGGCAATTATAAAAATTATTAAATTGACCTTTCTCAATGCCACACAGCAGATGCCCACAAGCCAACACTTAACAAGATGAGAAGGGAATAAAGCGGTAGACAATGAACCAAAGCAGGAGCATCATTATGCAATTGGTAGATTAAGTTTTAACTTTTAAACATAAACAGCATAAACTTCAAAGCACCGTTGATCGTATACCTCTGCATTCTAGTCTTACCTGTATAGTTTTTTTTTTTCAGAACTGCCTGGCAGCCTTAATATTTATTACAGCAGAATTTGAGGGAACAAGAAATCTCTTAGAAGGTTGAAAATGAAAGGAATAAGAAATCTAACTCATAGTTTCACAATCCACCATGACAGTGGATCTGCACACACCACCCTACTAGATTTAACATTCTCTAAGTGGTTCTTCATGATTTTTCTTATACCATGAGGAATTTCATCGCTTCTCTCTGTAACATAACACCATCTAAAAGAAACCAGATTTACTTCTTATTTCCAACAATCTGTTGTCTAACGTAAACCTTTTTTCCCCTTGTTGAAGTTATGGGTAAAGTAGGTGGAATGTTCCAAACTAGGTGAGGAAGATATGAACCCATATCTGTGGTGCAACAAGATGATAACGGTGCATTGTTCTCCCGCTAAATCTAGAATTCTTTCATGGCTTGTCTAAAATAGATGCAGTAGAAGCCAGTAGATGAGACAGCAGTTTACTGAGCTTTGTCTAGTAAGAAAATTGTAAATCATTTGAACAGGTGACTCAAATGATGTGCCTGAGATTATCTAATGCATCACCATCACAAAAAAACTTTTTGAGAAGAGTCTGGCAAGAAAGAGAGTGAGAGGCAGAGACAGACCCCATTTTACTGAGACGCCTCCCTCCCCACCCCAAAACTTGCAAGAGGAAAAGGGGCTATCTAGAAAGAAAAAATGGCAATACCCAGTTTAACGTTTTTCTTAATATGAAGTATAAAGATGTCTAAAAACTAGTTGCCAAGATCAACCCAGGAACATCAGCTCCAGCATATGGGCCTGCAGAAGATGTGGAAGCTCCATTGATGTAAGTTAATCCCATTAGAGCTCCATAAACACCTGCTTGTATGCCCAAGTTTACAGTAGATGGTGTTTCAACAGAAACAGGTGAATTCTTAACCGTAGTCTGCAACCATTGAGTGCATTGACCCAACTCCAGGCTTACTTACAGGTTTAACATCAGCATAACGGATGCCACTGTTCACAACTTTCCAGCCTGCCTCTGAGTTAAGCTCTGCATAAGCAACATGTCATATGCAGCTTCTACCTGAAACACATCGATAAGGTTACTCACAACAGAAATCGTAACAAAAATGTTAGGATGTTAGTTATATTTATTAATGCATGAATATGATGGTTGGCAGGTGGAGGTTTTAAGAATGAGACAAAAATAACTAGATAAATCAGTGTTTAAGACATCCCTACTTTACATTTTATGTGATTTTGTTGTGGGTGTAGGAAGTTAAGTGGGGAAAGGGTGTCATATTTTCAGAAACTTTTTATTAAAAAGGCTCACAGCAATTATAATCAGGACATTCATGAAGAGGGAAAAAGCAAAGATTTTGTGATAACACGATGGAAGTTTAATCAAGAATTTATTTATTTTTTTCTATATGCTTAATGTGAAATAAAAGAGCTGAAAACTAAACATAGCATGGACAAATCGCCCAAGGGAGAAAAGATATGCTTTGTCCAAATCGCATTTTCTTCTAATGCACTAAGTATAAATATTTGTAGGAACTCATTTTTTTTTGATCAGAATATTTGTAGGAACTTTATAGAACCACATAGCATTAATGATGAGAAGGTCTACAAAAAGAAAGAATGCATTTAAGTTTTGAGGGAATAGAACCTATTAAACTATGTTGTTGAAAGGGAATAAGTAAGGCTCACTTCAACCTGCAAAACTAGAAACAGTTATCTTTCAAATAAAAAGGTAGAAGGTCCAACACTCAGCAGGAATTTCCAAGTAAACAGAGCCAAAGTAAAACTTATCTTTAAACCAGTCTGCTCTTGGATGTATAAGCAAACAACCTAAGATTTCAACTTCACCAATTGAGATAGAGTTTTCAGCTTCCAACAAACTTCAAAGCACAAAAGTGTTTATTTTACAGGCATCACCATGTATGATAAACTCAAAATCAAAATTCTAAATCTCCCAAAACTAAGGGTCTGTTTGTTTACAATTTTGAAAAGTGTTTTTGTACTAAAAACCTAGGAGAACGAAAATACAGGTAGAAAACTGTATGGTTCTTAATTTTTTTGTTCAAAACACATAAAACACATAAAATACTAACTTTAGGAGAATAAGAAATACGAGAGAACATCAAACTGTTCTTCAGATTTCAAAAACCGTTTCCTCGTAAATAGTTTTCAAAAACAAGAACCAAATAGGCCCTAAACTTCATAATCAATGGAAAACAAATGCCTTCACCCCAACAATAAGCAATAAAACAAAATAAATAAACAAACAAAATCTCCAAAACACCAACTAAGAACCCAAAAGCTCCAAATTACACAAATGATAAAGAAAGTTCAACTTTGGTACAAAATCCCATAAACCAAAATTATAATTTCCATAAATAAACTTGAGATTTAATAGAATCTCGTGAGGAAATGCAAAGGAATCATTAGTAAAACCCAAAAGCAGAATGCAGATGAAGACTTCAACGTTCTAAAGTTCAAACATGTGATATAGATAATCCAGGCAGAGCAGAATCTGAAATCAGATTGCATTCTGCAACTTCACAATAAAGAATAACCACACCCCAGAAACATTGAAGGTGCAAAACAGAACACTATCTTATACTGAAATACCTAAAACAACACAGGTAAGCTTGCGTCGTAAAAGCACCATTCCAGAAGGGGAATTCATACCCAACATTTTAAATTGGAAAAGGAAAAAATAACCCCATACATTTCACACGAATAAACCAAAATGGTATAGTGAAAGCACTGACCAGAAGCAGATTACATGCTTTTCCTGTTCAAAATTTGCAGCTTAAGAAAATCCACATGGAAAATAATAAAACTATTTTAGAAAGAGCAATGCGAAACAAAACGCAATTGAATGCCTCATACCTCCAAAATTCACATTAATGGACAAAAAAATATCTAGCCAAAGCACAAACACAGATACCTAATAAGTACTTTTCTTTCCCAGAATTCGCTTATTCAGAACCTCCACATGAAAGTTCACAAAATTACACTAAAACATACCATCCAAGAACACAACGTAAATGCATACCGTACACCTCAGCAAATTATCCATCGAAAAACAAAATCAGCAGCAATTCATACAAAATCTCACGACAGAAAACTCAGATTACGCTTTTTAAAATTCAGGAACAGAAATACAATTGAATCCACAAACCCCAAATCCGTACGAGTTAGGAGTTATGTAGGAAAACATACAAACCTACAAGCTGAAAATTCTGTTCTCTTATACCCCACCTCAATTAAAGAAACCTACATACAAATCACTAAAAACTAGAAACCCAGAAACAGAACGCAACTGAAAATCATCCGAATCGACCGAATACCAAACATTTGAAAGAACCGTAGCACAAAAAGATAACCTGTGCAATCGCCTCCTGGTCATCCTTACAAGCTTTAACGATCGAATTCTTCGCCCGCAATATATCATCGAACGAAGCCCCCTCGGGCACTCCAAGCAGCTTCAAAGCGCTCTCCACCGACATCTCGAACGGAGCCGAGTCGTCCGCCTCCTGATCCGCACGGGTCCTGAATAATGCGCTCAGAGAGGCGCCGCTCATTCTGCACCGCGGCACCGGCGGTTCCTGATGAGCGTCGACAAATTGGCCGGTCCGGCACTGCTGCCCGGCGGTGGCTGATATCGAATACCACGGCGACGGCGCGCGGTTGGGCCGGAGAATGAGGAGCAGCATGTAATCAGTAGGAGAGTAAGTAAAACGAGAGGTTGGTTTTCTGAGATTGAAGAGAATAGAATAATAATAATAATTTAAAAAAAAAAAAAAAAACGGTAAATCGATGGGGTTGTGGAAGAGCTGACGTGGCAGTTATAGCTTGAGGACTTCATCTTTCTCTTCCGATGTGTACTGCTTGATGTTGATCCCATTTCCAGGGCTATTATTCATTTTTATTTTCACTATATAAAAACATGTTTTAAAAAAAAAAAAAAAAAAAAAAAAACTATAACATTCAATTTCTGCATGTTGTAATCAGAGGTGGTAATTTGGGTAGATATAATGACACGAGTCGGGCCAAATTTGGCCCCGTTTTTTGAATCAACAAAACAACGGCCCGACCCTTATAAATAAGGAAAAATAGTAAGTCGGGTTCAAAACTGCTTGAGTCACCGCCTGACTTTTTCAGCCAATAAATTAATAAGTCATTTAAATTTAATTTACCGATCGGTGCCTAACTCGTGGGGTCAAACTTAAATTGCCACTTTAACCGTATTATGTAAATATTTTATTACAAATATAAACGTCAATGCAATGATTTTACAACCGTAATCACTTGTTGGGACTCACCAGCCGATCATCGAATTAAAACTCTAAAATCTTAATTAATCAGCTATCCTAACTACTCATCGTATAACATATAAAACTTCAGGTTGTATATCAACTACTTTCTCACTAGTAAAATTAATTATTGTTTTTGGGTTAGATTTGTAAAAATAAATAAAATATAATCCTCTATCATATTTCCTAAAAATAAATCTCTTTATTTTTAAAAGTATAAATAAAATATGTTTGGAAGTGTGAATTCATAATGAATGTTCTACCGTATACATACAAGTTTCAGCCTAATCTTTAGATTGATATAAGGATAAATGTAACATAAAGAGACATATGTTATTTAAGGTTGTTTTCGGTTACCAAAAAATTAGTAATGAAAAAAAAAATTATTATGAAAATTAGTTTTTTTTATGTTTTGTTGCCTAATAAAAAATCTAATATAAACAGCTTACAAATCCGTAAATTATTTAATCCAAGTTAAAATAAATAAAATGAATTTTAAAGTATCAAATAAAAATAATATGTATGATTTAACTCTGCTTTTATTTTCCCTTTTATTTTTTCAATTTTCCTATCTATTTTCTTCTTTTTACATATTTTCTGGATTTATTTTTGAGAATCAACATGGTCTAAAAAAGTTAAATAAATTACAATTTTTTATAATATGTCCTATCTTCTTTCTTTTTTTTGTTAAACTAATAATAGATACATACTATTCACCTTGAAATCAAATTATTTAATAACTTTAAATACGTTTAATTTTACAACAATTCAATCACTCATATAATATAATAAACTATTCATACTCAAACCCGATACCTTTATCCTTCCTAAATATCTTGTCTTTTTAGACTTTAAACGCTTTAGGAACCAAGCTTGACATATGGACTACGTTTAGTTGATTAAGAGGTGTTATTTTATATAATTTATAATTATTCAATTGCGAAACAAGTCTCATATAAAATCAGAGATCAACTATATATCATATCAAACAAATTCCTATATAAAATTAAGGATAACTCAAAATATTATTTAATTAAGGGTAGTCCAATTATTCAAGTATCTTATTAGTTCTTAATAATCAATTCGCTCGAGTCTTTATGAAGCCTCGAGGTTTTATTTTGGAAGCCATAACTTTGTGGTCTCATAAAATTAATCGGCGACGCTTAAACCCGCTTTCACACACAAAACTATAAAAAGTGAATCACCAATCGGGTTAATAATAATTATAGATGACTTTCAGTTAAAAAATAAAAAAATTATAGTAGTAGTAGTACCATACATTTTTTATAAATAGATAAATTCTTATCACGAGTATTAAAGAATATATCTGAAATAATACATGTTGAAAAGAAAACAACTTGGGCGCTTATACTTTAGCGATCCAAAAAACAATGTGATACTTAAGATTTCATATACGTAGTATACCGACAAACATTAGTTGATATAATGACTATGTTGGATTGAAACTTTGTCATCTAAAATGTTAACAACACGAAAATTCACGAAGAAGCCAATCATCAACAAAATAACTATACGCTATAATGTTTCAGACAAAATTAATAAGAGACGTTAACAATAATATAAAAACAAAAATAATATAAATAGTAATAAATCAATACGCAGATAAATCATTTTAGATTGAAGAATGAATTATAGGGAAATATATATTGTGATATGAAACAAATTAGTTTATTGAAAAAAAGATAATATGAGAAAGGACGAAGAAAAATTGATTTTATATCAGCAATTCAATTAATATGACGTTTTAAAAAAGAGAACAGTGGTAGGGACGACTTAGGAGTTCAGTAATATATAGAGAACACATTTTATGCTCAGTACCATTATTGAAAACATATCCAAATTTATAAAAAACGCAGTTTAAAGAAATTTGTCATTTTTCCTTTGGAAAAAACAGAAGAGTAATAATTGAGTGAAAGGGAGTGTATCATATATTCATATCACAATTGGGTAGGAGACAAAGAGGTTAGAGCTTGCGTATGAAATTTGGCCACTCAATTCTACCGTCCACCAAGGGTTTGAATAATGCATATCATAAGGTCATGCACACCCACCAAAAATCATCTCCCGCTCTTTCATTTTTTTTTCTTATATTTTATTTGTTTTTCCCCCCCTTGGAAACGAATTGCGGTTGGAAACCGTTAAAGACAGAGGAAAAGATGTTGAGCTGTTGGAGGGTAACGCCTTCCCTCTTCAATGGGTACAGAAGTGGGTTTTGTTGTAGAGCGAATGATGTACAGATCCATGTAAATGGAGTTCAGAACAAGAATAAGAAGAGGGTGGTTGTAGTTGGGTCTGGCTGGGTTGGACTTGGTGCTGCTCATCATCTCTGTAAGCAGGTCATCTCTGTCTCTCTATGTGTGCTGAGTCTTTTGGTGGCTTAGTTATCTTTCTGCACTTTGTTTTTTTGGTTATGTTTCTTATGATTTCTCAGCAACTTTTTTGATTGTACAGTTTGATTTTAGGGCTTAGATCGCACAGTCCATGAAGGTGGCAATGATTATTTGTTTCAGTCGAGTGGGGGTTCTGGGTTCCATGAAGGGAATTAAAATAAGCTGTTTCTTCTCATTTTTCTATGATTTCAGCAACCAAAAGGTGGGGGTTCAACTTTTGAATTTAAAGGCGAGTTTGGTTTTAGGGTTTTGATCACACAGTCCCTGAAGATGCAATGATTCTTGCTCAGTTATGTATCCCTGGGTCCCTGAAATGAATTACAAATAAGCCAGTTTCTTCTCATTTTCTTATGATTTCAGCAACTTTAAAGTGGGGTTTAATCTTTAGATGATTTGATTTTTAGGGCTTTGAAGTCACGGTTCTTGAAGGGTGACTTTGATCCAGGAACTGTTGATTCTATATGTCGGCATCCAGCAAAGAAGGAAATTGTTCATTGCTTCACACCTGACAAATCCTAATGGGCATTCCTGAAATGGCTTTTCAATATCAGTAATTCTAGAAATTTAAGCAAGCCTAATGTTTTTATGTTATTTGACTATTAATGGAAATGACTCCCTTTGATTTGGGCGTTTTGATTGTTATTTACTTTCAGTGTTCTTCATTCCTGAATGTATGGATGTACTCATCAATATGTCCCATTGATGAGTTGTTGTGTTGTTCAATGTTTTCAATGTTAAATGTTTAATTCTAATATTTTATGATCTTCAGGTTTTTGCATCCTGACGTAACATATTTAGCCTGGTTGATGGTTTCCTGATATCGAGCCCTTCACAAACTGACAAGCTCTGGGCTCACCATTCAGAAGAGGGATTGATGCATCTGTAGCAGTTGCATCATCACATCCCAAGCATGGTCTGGAAAAGGGAAAGGATGGAAAAATCCCATTGAATTAGCTCGATTTTTTTTTCTTTTCTTTCTTTGTAACAAGATTTTGTGTTCCATGAATGAAGAATCTTGAGGTCTGATTAGTCTTAATTTTGAAAACTATTATTAAGAACAATTTTTGAAAACACAAAGAACATCATTTGATTTATTCAAAATTGTTTTGTTATTGAATAGTTGTTACTGTGGTTATTCAAACAAAAAAAATTAAACCAAACTTGTTCTCCCTTGTTTTTGAGAACATAAAACAATTTAAAAAAGAGGATTTGCAATAGCTCTTAATGTTTTGGTCACAACTTCATCATTTGAGAAGTGAATCTCATATTTTACTGATCTAAGATCATTTTGTGGTTGAATTTCCAATATTCCAAGACCTAACTCAACTACCAAACTCCATTAGGAACATTATTCAACACCAAAGTATGTGTTTCTGTGCATCTTTGTTTAATTTGCCAACTTGAGAAAACTTTGTTCAATCTTCTATTCGAAAAGAAAAATAATACCAATCTTTGTTATACTGTTCAGAACCGCTTCCATTACTAGGGATCGACATTATCATCTCTTCCCCAGCGCTGCAGGTATAGTCTGATCAATGTTGTCTGAATTACTTCCCTAATGAAACAAGGACCTTAGTCTCCTCTGAAACCTGAAAGTACTAGGAAAGAGTAAAAATTGAAGAAAATGATTTTTTTATGTTCGGTTTTACATGGAAAATATAAAAGAAAAATAAACTATAATCAAAATTCCTTAAATTTTATATATTTTAAATTTCAGAGTCGTTGTATAATAAAGAGAAGCAAATAAAATGAGTTTGAACAAACATATACAAAGTAATTTATTAAGTTTAAATCTATCTTTATTTTCACCCTCATTTCCTACCATTTTTCCTCTATTTTCTTTCCTTAGTACTTTCTGAGTTCCAAATGGAGCCTTAACATTTTCCTTCAACCTTTAATGTCTACTGCTGTTTGTTTCATTCTTCTTGATTTTGTGTTTTTGATTGCACTCATCTGCACCTTCTACTTGCAGTCGTCGACTTTGACAACACTGACACTGCTTGGAGGAAATATGATTCAAGTAAGTATCTGCAATTTTATCTCTGGAATCATATCATTGTATGATTAATTGTTAGTTTACTACTTCTGAATGATTCAAAGAGGATCGGTTTTAGGCTTCGAGCATCTTATTTAGGGATCTTGTATCTTAGTGACTGCAAGGGAGCTTTTCAGGCAGCTTGATGATCTGCCAGAGGCTCTATCGACGCTTTGGATCCATTACTTCAGGTGGGTCTTTTGCTCCAGGAGAGCAATGGCAGTGCTGCTACTCTGTGGGATGTTATACTATATCATTCTCGCCACCAGGTTTGACGGCTTAAATTATTTTCTAACTCTACATCTGAGATATTGCTGTTCTATTGAGTTGTCTTTGTATGAATTTATAAATTTCTGTTCTAACTTAAATGACACAGAAAGATTTTGACTTTTTTGTATGGTGCTGGGAACAGTCAGAGACAAGATTTTTGAGCCGTGGATGGACTGCATGAGAACTAATGGTTGCAAATTTTATGTGGGAAAGAGTGACAGACTCTGATGAGGAACAGGATGTATTTCAGAAGTAATTTGTGGCAGAGAAGTACAAAGTTTCGATGCAGTTGTATCACTGTCAGATCTCCCACAATTTCAAGATATCATTATGTTGTGGTGTTCTTTCATTTCTTTGAATTTCCTTTCCTTTTATAAATTGATGCTGATTGGAAATTGGTTCTAAGTAGATTTTAATCCTGCAAAGCTCTTGCAACTAATAATCCAATAAAGAAGTATTCTGATAAATGTTTTCTCATAAGGCTGGATAGAGAATTGTTCTTTGACCTCCTGTATCATCCTTATAAAATAGTCTGTGGGATAAAGCTTTTAAGATACTGGATATTTTTCCATGTTTTATACTTTAGTACCATTTTAGAGTTTCAGTTATATCGCGTTCTCATTATCCTATTTAATGGCATCCGTTCTTGTTTAGTGCATTGAAGTACAAGGGAGGAGTTTTTGAAAGTTCTAAACCTGGCTGGAATTGATGTTCTACTGTTAAGCTCCGCTTGATCAAAGTGGTGCATGCAAGGATTATTTTGATTTCATGGTTTGCCCTTATGCTTGCCTCTGCAGCGAAGAATTGGTATGTGAAGGAAGCAAAATACTTCAGTTTGACCTGAGTCACGATTCAAGGGCACAAGGCGTTTGGGAAGTCAGGAATAAGAATTGGGAATAGAAAATCCACTCGAAAATTTTGCCCCTACTGTATATAGAATTACAATTAGAACTGTAATAATAAAATCAAAATTTCATTGTCATGGAAACTGAAACCTACTTCTCAGAATGATCTGTATTGTACTAAATCTCCACTTCAATTCCTATGCCCCACTAAATGAACCCAACTGACATGTTTGGAACATTGAATATAATCAATGAAAATTCATTTCATTTTATTTCTCTCATTCGTTTAAGCCTTGATTTCTCATAGAAATGGGAATAAAAATCATTATCATGGGACAACAATACCTCCCTCTCTTGTGGAGACTTGGATTAACATCTTATATAGTGTTGTGGATCCAATCACATTCCATTCTCATTTTCATCTCTTTTCCTGCAAATGAGACACACCCTAAATGTACAAACTTGTTTTTTTATGCATGGTTACTTTATCAACTTCTAAAATTACTTACTATATTTGTTGCTCTACCTAATACCTATGATGGTTTTCACGTTTTGTGAATCAAGGCTAAGTTTGAGTTTTTCTTCAACATATTGAACTTCTTGTTCCTGTATTCAAACCGATCTCTTTGTTATTCATATGAGTAGGAAAGCAACATTCCAAAAACCGGTTACTTGCACTGGTTTTGAAGATTCATGTGGCTGGACTTTTCGACGAATGCAATTCACGACGAAAGAAGAAAGAAGATCCAGTGACAGTCTTACAAGCCATTGATTTTGTCAGTCCTTGAATCCCTTCTGTTCTCGCATTGATGAAGAAAACCAACTATAGTTGAATAAGGCTGCCTTGTGTCTTATATTTTGCATCATGCAAATGAGTTGCTGCTGCTGAAAGACGAGCTCATAGTTGCAAAAGTGATGAATCAGCTTTCAAAGTTTATTGATAATCTAGAGGATGCTTCTGTTGTTGATCAGGAGATTGAAAGATTTCCGAAGTCTTTGACTCACTTTTTTCCAGGTAGCTCTCTAAGGTTCTGAATTGCATGAAAAAGTTGGAAAAATACTCCTAAAATTTTGGGTTGTTGGTCTATGTTTTTGAACCGCTTTCTGCTCTCAAACAAGGATAACAAGAAAATCAGGGAGAACACCTTCGGTTCCTAGCTTTTTTGTTCTGAAACACAAAGAATATGAGCCGCTTTTAGAGAACACCATTTGGGTGTTCTTGTGTTTTCAAAACCGCTCGTGAATAGTTCTAAAATAGAACCAGACAGCCCTTTGTCACAAGCCTAGTCATATTCCGTGCTTATGTTCCAGTAAACAGGTAAATAGTATGTTTGTAAGACCATTAGTTTAATATGATATTTGAGTAAAGATTGATTCAAGACATTTTGGCTCTCCTTGTGGGCCAATATTCTGTTGATTAAACGTTTTTGTCAAATGGTAATTCAATTTGAAACTATAGTTAAATCATGATTGACTATCTTGAGGACACATGTTTGAACAACTTTAAGTTTTTTTTGGCTAGTTGGTAGTTTAGCATGATTTCAAAGCTATAATTTATTCGAGACCTTTTTGTCTACACACATGGGTGGATATTTGAATAGCCTAAATTTTTAGGTTAGACTGTACATTTTTTTTGATAAGTAGCTGTTATGGCATGCGGTTTATATTGAGAGAGTACGGTATGGTATATTCAAGGTATAAGGGTATTTTTGTAATTTAGTTATATCCAGGGTTATTATACATACCCCTCCTATGTAACCTTATTTCCGTGATAGTGAAAGTTTGAGCCAGCGGTTCCCGTGAATGGTAAGGCACGCTGCCGAAATCCACGTAATATCTGTGTTTTTTTTTCATATTTTCTTTATTCCGATTTATACTATTGTTAAACACCGAATACAATAGTAGCAAATGTATTAAGAAGATGCCAAAAAATAGCGTCATAAGGTATACAAGAAGTATAAGGGGCAAATAATGAAAACCTACACACTCAAAACCAAAGCCCTCAACCTGGGCCTAACTAACTACAAAATTCACAAGCAGAAAGACCCTGGACCATGAAAACTTGAGACCAAGCCCCCAGATTGTACAAAAATCTGAATATGTACTTCAGATTACAGTTAACTCTTAAACCTTTTCTCTTTATGTGGGGGTATGTGACTATATATGGTAGACAGATATAGCATCATATGCTTATTTTGGAAAATTTACACTTAGAAAATTTGAGGAAAATGCAAGAAGAAAGAGATTAAACGCCTGTTTGATGGAGTTTCTAGAAGTAGTTTTTTGTTTTTAAATTTGATGAAAATGACTTTTACTTCTTCTGTATAATTTAAACTGATAAATTCAAACTAGTTTTATTGATATTTGATTTGATTTTATGTTTTATATTCTAACTACACAACAAAACAATAATTTTCTATGACAGCTTTTCCTTTCTGTAGTATTTTAGAATCAATATAGTTTTAAGTATCTGAAAGGTTGGTAGTATAACCTATCTTCTTGTACATAGTAATTCAACCATGTTCATCCATCTCAGCTTCTCTACTCATCATCATCATCATATTCATGCCTCCTCTGTTTCCCAAAGGTTCATATACACATGATGCAAGCATCAACGCCGCTTCCGAACTTGTTCATGGCAGGAGACTGATCAAAAACCCGACAATGGTTCATGGCTCCAGGTAAACATTTTCCATTTTCAACAAAATGATCACACCATGAAACTAACAGACCTGACCTGACCTGACCTCTCCATGTTTTTTTTCCCAGGAAAAAGTCATATGACTGGACTAGAAGCTGCAAACAGTGTAGGATCCTCCTGAGGAAGGAGGTTTTGCTAAGATAATACCTGTGGAAGAAGAAGAACCTCACATCTGGCTCTAGCCTTAACAGAGCTTTAATCAAGCAAAGATCATGCCACATCTGATTTACTCCTGATGCCCATTATTTGATCATCACTCTATCTCATGTCAATTTGTATAGATACTAACAATTGATCTTTATTATAGTAAAATAAATAAATAATATTTTATTATATTAGAAATATATTTTGCATATTTATCTGATTGAAAATAAATATGTAAGATCTCGTTTGGCTGTACTTTTGGTGCACACACACGAGCTTCTCACTAGTCTTCTTCCTATTTTGCTTCTTTTGTTGAGCTTAAGTCCCTTAAGGTCTCTATCATCTTATCCAAATATATCTCTGATAAGAAAGGGTCTGATGGTATATCTGGTCAGTCATGTAAGATCTCGTTTGGCTGTACTTTGGTGCACACACACGAGCTTCTCAATTAGTCTTCCTGGCTTTTGCTTCTTTGTTGAGCGAAGTCCTTTAACAAAGGTCTCATCATCTTATCCTAGGCTTATGTCCTCTAGAGAAATAATGATTGAATGTTTCATCCACATACTGACTTTCCCTTCAGAAATTGCCTGGCTAAGCATCACATCAGAATTTTACTATAACTATATAAAGTATGTTCAAATATTATATAATTTGATTTTAATATATATATATCAAATGACTCATAAGAATAAGATTATTTTTAATATTATCTCTTGACCTATTTATTTTTTAAAACAAAAATAAAATAGGTAATGAGACCTAGTTCAAGGGTTTCTGTCCTAGTAAGGAAAATTTGTAAGGGATAATGTAAAGTGAATAAATATAGGAATATATATAATTGTACTATGGCAACCCATTTGAAAAAAATTGTCTTACTTGGGAAATATTTTTGAATAAATTTATAATTTTTAAAGAAAATATAAAATACCCTTCAGCCCATCCTTAAAGGGTGGTAAGGGCAAAACGTTTGAAGATGAAGAAATAAAAATAATATTTATAAATATATTTGATATGGATTGCATTTGTGGTAATTTTGAAAGAACAGCTCAAATATTCCATAATTAAGAATTACAAAAAGAAGAAGCCAATAAACAGTAAACACAAAAGATATTCGTCATGTGGGCTCCTTCCAGCTAGTCACAATCATATGCACCTATATCTGACCAATCCAACGGCTCCCAAATCAGCACATGACCATCCACGCCACAGTTTCAACCGCGCTGTGGTGCACCAGGCGATCGCGACCAGTGAATTGTGGAGAGTAAAGACAACTTCATATCTCTGTTTTTTTTTTTATCTTTCCAATTTCTACTATTAGTTAACAATTAATTACCAACATCAACATTTATTTTATTCCGTCGGATCTCACCGCTGTGCTTCTTCTGCCTACTTCCTCCTCTCTGCCTTTTTGCTTGCTCTACTTGCTCTGTCTTGCTCTGCCTCAGATCACAGCGGGTGCGTTTCGATTCAGATCCATTCTCAACTACTGTTATTGTTCTTTTGATTTTCTTGAATTTTATTTTCTAATTTTGTTTCGGCAACTGTTATCGAGAACCGTTCGAACGAAATCGAGCAATAAGTTGCATTCGATAAGTTTGGTAGTGAGAACTGAGGGAAATGAGATGAATGTTTGGATTGATCGTTTTTTGTTTTATTATTTTTTTGTTGTTTAATGTGAATATGCTTGTGCTCGGGCCGAGCGAGTCTGATGATTGTGTTAGAGTGAGTTGAAGAGGAGCTTTTATTTGTTTGTTTGTTTTTTACTCGGATTTTTTCAGCGAAACTGTGTGTTTTGATGCGTTTTAAATGTTGTTGGCTGCTTGCTGCAGCCAGTTGGGAGTGGTTAGGGCTTCGATTTGAAATTATCTGATTGTATAATGCACGCAAGTGAATCTAACTTCAGGTTTAGCATTTTGTGATTATTTGAATCCGTTGAAGTTCTTTTTGTCTACCATGTTTTGCTGATATACAAAACGGTTTGTTTTGATGTTGATCGATCTGAAGTGAGCCTCGGTGATGTGTTAGGAGTGAATGGTTTGTTTCTACTGCAGAGCTATCTCAGCAGCTAAAACAGTGTGTTTGGATGCGATTTAGTGGTTTTGATTAGTTTTCTTAGCTTTGGGCTTTCAAATCTGAAATGCTTTAGCTCCCTTTTCTTTTGGGTGGTGATTTGAATCTGTTAAAGTAGATGTTGATCGACGTAAGTAAGACATGAATCAAAGAGTGGACTTGGAGGGAATTTTCCTCTCTTTCTCTCTCTCAGTTTCCTTTAGCAGCTGAATTGTAAATTTGATGTGACAAACTTGGTCTTGATTATTGTAACTTTATGGATTGAAAGTAGATTATGTTTTGAATTTGGAAATGTTTTGATTGATATTGATGATGGACCTAGTTGTGCAAATCTAATTTCTGTTGCTGTAGCTTTTTCCAGTGAAGATTTGAATCTTTTAAAATTTTTTTGCAAGGTCTTGCTGATACTGGTTATCTTTCATTTCTGTCGATTTAGCTGAACAGAGGAATGGGGAACAAAATTTTGGATTGATGCTTGTCCATTATTGTCTATTTCCAACTAACCTGCACTTTTGATGATGAAATTTTGCGGGTCATTGTATTATATAGTATTTCTTTCATTGATAGGCAATTTTTCTTGAACTTTTGTGTACTTTCAGGTTCAATATGGGAGTGGATCAAAACAATCATGATGCAGAGGAGGGAAGTCTGTTGGTTGGCATGGGTAAGCTGTATAGTCTGTAAAATACACTCCCAAGCACTAGCACACATATTCAACTTTATAAAGCCCACTCTAACTCTAGGATTATGATCAGAATGTTCAAGCATGCTTGATCCTTACCCAAATCCCGAGTATTCAATTTTACGAGGCATAAATTGAGCTAGAATGACAGCTAAGATCAATGAACATGAGATGCATTATGATCCAATGTTTTTCTTCTCAAGTTGTCCCCAATGACCTGTAAAGTAAAGATGGGAAATATTCATATATTATGAATTAGGTGGTTGAAGCAGAATTATATTTTCTCAGATAATATTTACCCCTTTTCTTAAGCAATTTATCATCTTTGAAATATAAGCAGGATGTAAAATTTTCATAAAGAAAAATTTAGCTCAGTTTGAATGTTGGCCACCCTGAAATGGCATATATTCCTATAACATAGGTGTGTTGTTCTGATTAAACATGTATTAATAAAAATAAGGGCAGCACTATGTGGGGTAGTGTAGATTGAGATACCAAATAAGTGGGATGAAGGCTTTTGATGTATACCAGTATCCCATGCTGCAAGTATTACTGCTATCCTGTCCAATGCTCAAAAAGTTGTTGAGAATCTTTTCTTTAGCATTGTAGGTAGAATTAACTGCCTAATGAATAAACGATTAGGTAGTAGTCATTGCTGTATGAAAGAGGCTTTGTTGAACATGGTTGGGGTTCTATATAATATTGACTGGAATCTTCCTTTATGTGCACATCAGAGTATGAACCTGTCTGAGCAACACTGGTCCTGTAAGTCAAGGTATTCCTACTTTATTGTTTCTTTTAGTTATTCCTTTCTCATTCATATGATTTTTATCTGTTCAGAATCTACTCAAGATTAAATTCATCACTTTCTAATTCGACCAGGACCAAAATACCAAGAGATTGTCAATATCTGCTTGGGAGATGGAACAAATCCTCGACGTAATAAGTCCTAGAAGTTGATGGTGAGAAAGCAGTTGTGCAGGTATTAATGGTTTGGGATTCTCTATCATGGGCTCTTGTTCATGACACTCATGATTATACATTATTTATGGTTTCATATTTCTTGACACCTCTCACGCTATAAATAGTGGATACACATGCATTTTTTTTGGGTTTATATGCTCAAAGTTTTTGTCATATGACTCAAGTACTTATAGACAAAGTATCTTAAGAAATTATCTGTTAGTCCTACTATGATGTTCATACAATGTTTTCAAACCTGTGACTGGTATTGAACGCAAATATTACCAGTTCATAATTCAGTGGTAGGATTGATGTCAAACTAGTGGCATATAAATATATAATTTCCATTTATTAAAGTAAAATAATGGTAAAGAATTAAGAAATATGTAGATTAAACTTTGCACAATATTTTATTTTTATATTTGATACATCAAATTAATGAAAGATAAATACAAATGTATTACTATATTAAATTTTATTAAAGGGAATATTATGTATTTAAATGTGAAAGGGAAAAGAGAAAGTAATATTTGTTATGATTTATGTATTTTGTTATTTTAAAGATTTTAAAATTTATTATGTTTAATTTATATTATGTCCATATTTATAATTAATAATTATTAAATTATAGATTTTGATTTGCAAGATAATATAATGAAGCTGTAGCTTTGTGGGTAAGCCTCAATTTTTTTTCACTTGAAGGCTCAAGCCTCTAGCTTGTAAAGATTCTCCTCTAACTAATTCCACATCAGAAATGGATAAAAAAAATTGTGGAGGGGGGTCATTGGGTATGAAAAGCATGCAAAGAATCTTTGACTTCCAGGAGAAAAGGCTTGTTGGGCTTGATGAGAAATGGGCTGGATGGTCTCCTCATGGAGTGATCCACATGTCGGGGAAAAAATAATAATAATGATGATGATAATGGACAAACTGTTAAGACCTGTCCCATATAGGTGGTTAACGTTTGACTGCCAGTTCGCCAAAATGGCCCAAATTGCTAAGCATTTTGTTGGGCTGACTGGACTAGACTGGTTGCTGGTCAATGGTCAGACTGGCCAGTCTGGTCCAATCCAGTTTTTAAAACATTGTTTTTTCGTTGTGGCAGAGTATAAGTTTTCCTTTTCCTTTCCTCAGAATATGGGCATGCGATGCGATGATGTAGAAACCCTCCGCAATCACATAACCTATTATGTTGCCTATGGTTCTTCTTGTTACAATGTTTCATAGGATTTTTTTCTTCAATTAAATACTTTACTCACCTTATGTTGTTTACCCCAGGTTTTTGAAGGGACTTCTGGAATTGACAACAAATACACAACCGTGCAATTTACAGGGGAGGTATAAACTCTTTCCTTTCTTCAACTTTCCCTCATCATTCAAGCAGAATATCCAGAACTTTGCAGAACTGCCTTCATAGGTTTCTGCCTAGCATGCATCCTGTAAGCATGGTTTGGTAGGTTGAGTTGGGCCATTGAAATGCAATCACTAGGTGTACTCATAGATGTGAAACAAACTGCTTCTACAGTATAGAAATTTTATTTATGGTATTAGCTTACCAATCCAGCTTTTTGTTTCTCAAAAGGGAAATTTTTCCTATTCTGATCTCTCCTTTTGTACTCATATTGTTCTTGTGTTTTTATTTGCTGAAAGGTCTTTAGTTGGTAATTGATTGTGTTGAAATGTATTGAAATATGAAACATGACGACTCATTCTTCACATACAAATTTCTTCGTGAAATTCAGCAATTTCTTTTCGATTTACTATATCTAATATCAGTTTGAGACTTCAATCTTTCTCTTTAGGTATTTTATACTGTCCTTTCTCCATTTATGCAGGTTTTGAAAACTCCTGTCTCATTGGATATGCTTGGGCGTATTCATTTGTCTTGTGAAACCCATTGATAATGGGCCCATTTTGCTGTAGAGGCTTACTTGGATATTTCTGGTGAGTCTTTTAGAGGTATTATTTAACCATTAACACTCACCCTGAACTTTAGAGTTTGCGACAAAGGGCAGACTTGTACTCTTTTCTTGCCTTTTATCAGGGAGTTCCATCAATCCTAGTGAGAGAACATATCCTGAAGAGATGATCCAGACAGGGATTTCTACAATTGATGTCATGAATTCTATTGCCAGGGACAGGAAGGACCCCTTCTTTTCTGCTGCTGGTCTTCCTCACAATGAAATAGCTGTCAGATATGTCGGCAGGCTGGTCTTGTAAAGAGGTTGGAGCAGTCTGGAAGTCTCCTTGAGGTATGGTAGATTTAGTAGAACTAAGGCAAAGAACCCTGGTTTTATGGAGGCTTATGCTTCAAAATTGAGATCTACTGTTTTGATTGTTTACATACTGTTTTCCCCTTTTCTACTTTGAGAAACTTTGAGCCTATCTAGTAGGTGAATAAAATCAATTTTCTGTTTTTTAAAATTAATTGCAACATTTGACATTTGCTTCATATCTATTCTCAATAACAGTGAAAAATAACAAATTTTAGAGAACAAGTAAAAGTTGTTATCACTTCAATTTTTTTAAAATAACGCTTTCTTATTTTTTTTTCTTTTCACTAGACAATTGACCCTAAATTGAATAAGATATAATGCATTTGATTCATTTATGTGCCTAATACCTTGCTATAATTAATTTAAACATAAATAATGGTTAATGAACCCATTACTATTAATAATTTAATTTATGAACAAATATTGGTTTAGGAATAATCCTCTATTTGTTTCTCTTCAAATATAGATTTATTTCTTGATTTTTTTTCCACTAGGCAAACAAGATTTTTTGTATGATTATATAAGTCTAAATGGAAAACTAAAAAAAAATTATTTGATACACTTATTAAAAACATTAAAATTATCAGCACCTTGGTAGTAATTTAATAAGACTTATCCTGAATTTGATTGTGATTTATATAAATTAAATTTATAAATTTTATAAGATAAAAGTAACATATTGTTTTTAAAAATCAATACAAATTCTTTCATCTCAACAAGTTTTTTGTTCTATAAAACTGTTTTTTAGAACATCTTGCCAAACACTCATATTTTTTTAAAACTCTAAAGAAACTGATTTTTATATTCTATTTGGAGAACAATTTATAAAAACAAGCTTTTGAAAACCGGTCTTCTAAGCAGGCCCTTATCATCATGGAATATGAAATACATAACATCCTCTTGGTAATTGGAAAATTAATAAGAAAAACCAAACTTTCAATGATGAGATAAAAAAAACCACTGTGGATTATTGAAATTAACTGAAATGCCAAATTAGCTGAAATGGCCCATAATGCCTTCATGTTTACTGTAAAGTGCTATCATCCTAATTACTCATAATTCATGTTTTTTTTTGTGGGTGTTAGAGATGTTAGATGGTCATTTATTATTTATATTTATATTTTCTTTCTTTTTAATTAATTTGTAATTATTACGTAGATAACGCTTTTCCTACTTTTTTAACTTGTAGGATGGAGAAGAGGACAACTTTACATTGTTTTTATACAGGAGTAAACATGGAGACTGCAATAGTTTTTTAAAATGGATTTATGAAATGGATCGATGGAGAGCACTTATTCTCAAACTTTGTATTTATATTAAATTAATATAGCAGTATTTATTAATAAAACCATATTCTATATGGTGGAAATTTTAAAATTTAAAGCTTCAGAATTGCTGTTTGAATCTGTATCTGATGTTGATTTACAGGCAAATGATCCCACCATTGAACTAACCATCACCTCGAATTGCTCACCACTGCTGAATATTTGTATCAGAATGTGGGAAACATGTTCAGCCATACTTAACAGATATGATGCTCTATGCAGATGCTCTTCGAGGTAAATATTTTTCTTGCTTTTTTGTCCATGAAATTACTTCTCTTAAATCCGAACTTTATAATTTTTTTTGATAGGCCAACAAAAAGATATATTGGGAAGCGCGCACTTAAAACATGGTGTTGCACACCATGCATACAGGAATATACAAAAGGAGCCGCAACTTGACAAAAGGAGTTGCATGAACTCCAAGAACAAACAAAAAACTACTATCCAAAATTAAATCATCAATAAAGTCGAATAAGCACTTTTGTTCTTGAGTTTATTCAATTAAGTACCCCATTTAATTCATCAAACTGTTGTCACTGATGCTTGTGTGTGATGCAAACTGCTCATCGCAACTGCAGGTAATCGCCGCCTGTAAGAAGTTCGAAGGCGTGGTATCCTGGGGTATATACTGATCTGGTAACAATTTATGAACGCTGCAGGGACGTATTGAAGGACGGAAGGGTCTCCACACAAATCCTTACCTTAATGGTGCCCAATGATGGTAATTGCCAAGCATCATCCATTATTGATCGAATGGTGAGAATTCTCATATAATGCACTATGTACTCACTAAACCTGATTTTCCGATATAACACATCCCACTTCGATCTTACGGGTTATATCACTGAAGGCCAGATTTACATTGACCGACACAGCTCCACAATCGACAGGTAAAAGTTATAAACCATCCTCGAGTTTTCCAGTTCATATCATTGACAGCAATTTGGCATGATGGTAAATGTGGTGTCATATATACAATAACCCTAGATCAAGTCTGTCAAAAGGGTTGGTCTGTCTGATATTTGGCTTCAATTCCATGCTCCCATCATAGAGTAGGATTATGTAGTAAAGGAGTTGAAGAAGCTGTGGCTTTAAATGAAAGAAACAAAGCTTATTAATCAAATGAATATTTGAATTCTATGCAATTAATTTGGTTTCAATTCAGTTTGCATCACTTATGGAGTTCTAGCTTCTGCATCTATGATTTCTTATTGGCTGTGGGGAAAGGATATTGTTTTAGGATTTGGCTCAATAACTTGACTTTAAACTAATAATTTTCGGGTCTGTTATAGATTGATCAACCTTTGATCATTCTAAGTTCTCAGTCAGATGCATACAGGGGAAAAAATCTGCCTAAAATATACAATGATATCCTTTTGTTATATGTAATTCATAGATTAAGTGTGTCCAAAAAATTTGAATTCTATGCAATGAATTTGGTTCTGATTCAGTTGCATCAATATGATTTCTAGCTTCTGCATCTATCTGTAATTTGATGGCTGTGAATGATATTGTTAGACTGTTCAATAAGTTGACTTTAAACTAATAATTTTCTCGGTTTCAACTGATTGATCTCTTCTTAAGTTTTTCAACAGATGCATGTACAGAGGGAAAATCAGTTCTTGAAAATATACCATGATATATTCTGTTGTAATCTAGGTTGTTGTAAGCCCATTAATGTTTTCTTTGTTTGAATTGAAATAGATTCACCACCAATTAATACCCCTCCCATCTGTCTGCTTAATGAAGGTAACCTTCCTATTGCTTAACCATATGTTCCATTTGGAAAAACCCGGAAAGTACTAGGAAAGGAAAAAATGCTAAGAAAAGGATTTTTCATGTTTAGTTCCACAATGGAAAATATAAAAGAAAAATCGAGTATAATCAAAATTTCAAAACTTTATATATTTTTAAATTTCTTAGTTCTTATATAATAGAGAAAAACAAATAAACTGAGTTTGAATTAACATATATAATTAATTTATTAAGTTTAAACTTATTTTTAATTCTCCTCCCTCTTTTCCTTTCTATTTTATTTTCTTAGTATTTTTCGGGTTCCAAACGGAGCCTAAGCTTGGGTCTCTTGAAATACACTCAGTTTTTTCCATGCAAGCTCCAAGTGTGTAATATGTTGGTAAATCCATAGAGTGCTATCGGTGAGGGGATAATCTGCAGGGATCTGATGTATCCAATCAGGTAGAGTATTGGTCTGATGCTTACTGAGTTTACCATTCCTCACTTCCTAATTAATCATATCTAAAAATTTTTTATTCAGCTCTATGCAAATGCATCGGGAAGGATGTTCAAGCAATGAAAGCCGTGGTTGAGAAGAAGCACTTTCATCCGAGGATCTGCAAATCTCACCTTATAAACAATGATCATCATTTGAAATGAAACCTTAGGGCCAAACAGTTCTTGAAAAATTGCCCTGCTTGAAATGTTTGGTTCCTGTTTTTAAAACTGTCTTATTGCTAAAAATGAGTGATATTTCTGAAAATGGTTGTTATTGTCTACTCATATTTTTTATGTTCTTTGTGTTTTTAGAACAAAAATAATTGAGAACTTAAACTGTATTGTTTTCCTTATTTTGGAGAATAGAAACAACATCAGGAATTAAATGTTTGAGTTTTGTCCCAAAATAATATTTAAAACAATCTAATATTTTTAAATAATGCCCAAACTAGTACTTAAAAAATTAAATGGTCACTGACTACCGCTTTAATGAGGACACACTAGTTTAGACATTTTTTCAAACATATTAGGTTGATATTAAAAAATATATATTATTATGACAAACCCAGCCTAATTGTTAGAAAACAGATTTTGAAAGCACAGAAAACATCATTTTGGTATTTCTCTATAAATTGTTTTACAGCATATCTAATTAGTGTACTTGATGTTTAAAGTTGCTTATAAAGGAGAAACAGTTTTTAAAAAGAGGGAACTAAACTGATAAGAAAACAACTAACCATATATCCCTTTTATTAATTTGAAACAGCTATATCTAGAATTCCTGCACAAATTCTGAAAGAAAATTGTGCTCAGGTGCCACACAATCTTCCGCAACATTCTCCAGTCCCTTGATCTCAAGACGCGGTTTGAACTCTCCCCAAGAGCTTCCACTGTATACCAAAAAGACCCTCGATCGGTTCACAGTAGAGAACCTCAACTAGCAGCAAGAACGAACGAAGGAATGGCGCGAAGATCGATCGAATGATCGCTATTCATCGATGTCGTCTCCCGGCTTGATCGGCATTAAAAGGAGGTCTTATTTGTTTTTTTTTTTTTTTATTACTACTGCCTATATTATAGCGCTTTGCTTTTGATTGGTTCGTTGAATATATCCCTTTCTCATGTTCTGAATTTCACAAATTGAACATAATAGAGAAAGGGTTGGTTGTGTCCTTTCAGCCTCGGTCCCCACAAAATAACACCACATTTTTTCCCCAAGATGAGGACTTAGATAATGTAATTTAGTATTTTTATTTTTGATATTAGTGTGTTTTTACCTATTATCGGAGTTTCAGGATGAAACAGGCCTTGTAGGGGCAAATCCATGATGCCTGTCTTATTTATAATCCATTAACGCATGTAATCTCATAGCTTGGATTTTATTATTATTGGGAAACAGAGGCTGTTCCTTGTTTCAAATGCTTAGTAGTTGTTGTTTGTTTGTTTGTTATTCATTTTCCTCTTCCTATGACACCTTTTTGACCTATGTTATGGGATTGAAGACAAAAGAAAACCAAACTAAGAACCTGTTTCAATTTTTTGAAAATAAAAAACCGTTTTCCATCTTAAAAATAATGGTGCTACTTTTCTTTAGAAATGTAACGAGACCCGGAGAACTCTAGTTGAAAATTACATGTTGTAAATAAAATTCTATTTTCGAAATCAAGGCTTAGTTTGGAATAATAATAGAGAAGAAGAGTGGAAATTTTTTTTGAGGAAAATAAAAAATAAGGTAGAAAAGGAAAAAAAAATAATTTTATATATTTATTCAAACTCATTCTATATACTTTATTATATAAAGACTAAAATATTTTAAAATATGTAAAATTTGGTTATAGTTTGCCTTTTTGGTCAAACCAAATATGATCAGTATTTTTTTTTTTTTAATTTCCCTATGAAGTAACCAAAATGAAAATATTAAGAACTTTTAGAAAATCCTCCGCCTTTGAAGGATCATACTATAAATATGCTTTAAACCGGCAATCCATTACAGGTAAATACTTTCTATGCTCCAAAAGTATGACATCTATTAAAGAGGACGAGATCCCACATAATTTATCATATCATATAATTCAGGTACTTCATGGAGAACACCAAATGATGTTCTTTATGTTTTCAAAAACAAGAACCAAACAGGCCCTAAATGACAACTTTTCAATTATTTTTCATTTGATCACACCTCTTCTGAAAAAAAAAACATCTAACATTCAAAATGCAGAAGCTTTTTTGCATTAAGGTATAGCAGCAGCATGTTGAAGAATCCTCCAATGAAAGCCCATAATCACTAGCTCAAGATTATGCTCGAAAATGGAATGCCTGTCTAGATTTAGAGATTTATATTATCAAGCATGAGAGGAGCAGACATCATCACTCAGAGTAAATCAACAATTCTATCTCGATATATCGCGAAATAAAATGTGATTATGAATTCAATGTACATACATACGCGCTGTGTGCATCCACTACCACAATTTCATTAAACCGCATTGATTCTATATTCTACTAATTTGTAAGTTTAAATAATAGTAATTGAACGCGTCCACAAATTCAAACATGTTAATTGCAAAGCTTATTATATAATGCAATCAAGAAAATAGTTATATGGTATAAGGAAACAATAGATTATATTCACTTCTAGATACGTTCAAGGCAAGATTAAATCAAAAGGCCATTGATGATCAACTCACATATATACTGGTTCGGTTCCTGTTTTGAAAACTATGGAGAACAGTTTTGGAAAACATAAAGAACTCTTACCATGTTTCTAAAACTGCGCTTCGCCATTTGAATTAGTTCCACGCGCCTTCGTGGTTTTAGAACAAAATCTAGGAACAAATGCTTGTGTTTTTCTGCTTTCCTTGTTTTACATAAAAACAATTTTCAAAAACGAAAAGGGGTGGTGTGTTTAGTTCTGTTAGTTTTTCTGCTCTAAAATACGAAAAACACTGATTCCCAGTTTTTTTTTTTTTTTGAAAAACACATAACATCAAATTCACGTGAATAAGAAATTAGTCTGTTTGCAATCACGTAACAAATTCCTTGAAAATTACGTTGGTCGCCAAAGTTAACCAATTTTCAAACAGCTTTAGTCGAGTCAGTAAATACTCACTGCAGTAAACAAATTGGTTGAGATCCAGAGTTACCCTGCCTTGCTTAGCGGTATCAAAAGAACTGAACAAATTCCTACAAAAAGCAAAACAAGGAGATAAATATCTAATGAGAGTTTAAGTGCTGATAAAGTATTAATAATTTTTAAATTCTGCTCTACTGTGTTTTTATGGATATTCCAGAAAGTTTGTTGAATTGTTAATTGTTCATATTTTTTCCATCATGTTGTAATATTAATAAAATTTGTGCACAAGTAAAAACTCCAGAGGGTTTTTCTATCCAACTTTAATCTAGAGTCTCGAACATGTCACCATGGAATTGTTTTCCTCTTCAGAGCAGATAGAACAAAATAGAGGATTCGGTCTTTTGAATTCAGGAATTGTTTCAGAATGATTCAATAAAAAGGTTGGATTATGCGTCTAAAATGATTTTGAGAGAACATTCAGTTGGAAAATTTTGTAAAAAAGGTTCAAAATCATAGGTCGTGTATCTGTTGGGCTACACTTAAGATCAGACCACCACCATTAATGTGTGCCAATATGTGTATTGTGATTGGGTTGATTTAACTTAAGGTCAAACACTATTCTTCAACTAAATGTTGTTAAAAATAGTAAGTCAAGCAGATCCCAAATTTGTCGTGGCCCCCACTTAAGGTTGGACACCATTAATAAGATGGGTGGATGTGTTGAGCATTTGGTTCAATTTGAGGACAAAGATGATAATCCACATTTGTTGAATTTGACCTAAAGGTGTGGTGATGAAACCTGACATTTTGGTTCCATAGCCCATACATAGGCACCTTACTGCCTTGCATATTCATGTTACTATCAAATGCAATCATTCTCATCATAGAAGATTCAGCATCATATGATGGTATAAGTTACCTACTGGCTGACTGTATAAATATACAGAGAGATATGAAGTCATCCAACCGGAATCTTCCATTCTTCTTTTGATCAAAGCTCTGAAAAAATCAAGAAGAAAGCAGTGGTAACTTGCACTAGAATTTTCTGAACAGGACCTGCAGATCATAATAACTAAATATAGTTCTTATTGAGCAGTTAAAAAACCAAGAGTTGTTCTAACGCTAGTTATAAACATGAATCTTGCCATATTGACATCAAACGACAAATTAGCTTATATTTTGAAAGCAAACAAGTTTGTTACCATTTTAACAAAAAAAAAAAAAAAAAAAACCGCTCCATCAGATTTCATTTATTGATTTATTTTACCTCAGACTGTATAAAAAGCAGGAGAGTCAAGGGTGAATCCACTTACCACCAATCCCTGCAAATCCAAATATAACATTGGCTTTCTTAACAATATTCTGGGAAGGAATATCAAAGAAGAAATAAGACAATGAAAAGCATAAAGAACCAAGATATCTGTGAAGAGTTAATAAGAAAACAAGATGAGTTTACTGGACAAGGTTCTGTCTTGTCTAACATGCCTCCAAGTCTAATAACCCCTTTACTCATCCAAGCTACAAACGAAATTGCATAAAACATACCTCATAAACTTCATCAGGTACAAGGAATCCACGACCCCTGTAACAAGGAACAAAAGCAATGAAAAAAACAGAACTGAGTTGGAAATTTGATTAATTTCTGAATTAATTTGTACAGCCTATATAACACACTATATATACACATATTTTTACTAAAAGGAAGTTCCATAACCAATTCCCTAAATTTTGGGATTTGATTATTCACTTATAGCCAATTCTAGAATCAGATTATTGACTTTGATTCTTTCCTAAAATATATTATTTACATAATTCTTTACGACTCCCCCCCTGCCGGTGAATATAGACCTTCCAATCTCAAATTGCTAATATTTTTATGAAACACATTACTTGCACAACCCTTTTGTTAGTACATCTACTAATTGATGTCTTGTAGGAACATATGGAGTACAAATTAAACCACTATCCATCTTTTCTTTGATGAAGTGTCTGTCTATCTCTATGTGTTTTGTTCGGTCATACTGCACCGGATTATGAGCAATGCTGATTGCTGATTTATTATCACAATAGAGTTTCATAGGCTTACTCCATTGAACCTTCAAATCTTCCAAAATGATCTTGACCCACAACAATTCACATACTCCTGCCGCTATAGTCAAACTTGCCTCACACTGACTGTGCGCCTACACATTTTGCTTCTTACTCTCTAAGATACACGGCATTTCCCACAGGCATAACAATCAGAGTTGACCGCTATCCACTGGAGACCTCGCAAAACTGATCGTGTACATACAACACGATGCTTTTGAACAAGACCTCTTGTCGGATTTTTAAGTAATGGAGGACTTGTAGTCAGCTCAGATGAATTTCTCTCGATTATGCATGAATTGATCGACACACTCCACCGAATAGGCTGTTGTACTAGTATGTGCAAGATAAACGAGCCTCCATCAAGTCGTTGATACATTCTTCGTCCACTTTCCAAGTGTTTCACCAATCTCGGATTTTGTTCAATAATCGAGAACTGCCACATTATCAAGTACATGTTTCCGTGAGAAGATCAATAACATATTTCGTTGAAATGAAATGCCTCGCTTGGACCAAGCCACCTCAATTCCAAGGAAATACTTCACTCTTCCTATTTTTCCCTAAACTCCTCGCTAGGCACTACTGCGTATTTTTCTTCATCACCTCTGCCACACACGTCATCCACATACACAATTAATGTTGTGACCTCCTAAAATTGAATGTTTTATGAAAAGTAAGATCGCTTTCTTTGTAACCATTAGCTATCATAACCTTGACAAACCTTTCAAACCAAGCACATGAGGACCGCTTAACCCATATAAGTGTTTCTTTAATCGACAAATTAGTTTCATCATCGCCATTGAACCCCGGTGGAATACTTATGTAAATTTCATTCTAACTCACCATGAAGGGAAAGACATGACTTCATTGTTGCAATTCTCAATCAAAATTAATGCCTACATAATAAAATTCTCACAATCATCTACACTGAGCAAATGTTTCGATAATCCACTATATGTCTCGAAAGCACCTTTGCAAACCAAATTTCTGCCTCTCAGACGCCTACCAGCCAACAATTTTTTAAATTTACTACAAACACCCACTTGCAAACCCACTGGTTTCTTACTACTTAGATCAACCAATTCCTGGGTTTCATTCTTTTTATAATACAATGCATCCATTCGACCTCCATATGGCAAAAAAGTCTCTCATTTTCTTTGATAATGCTTCTCGCATAATAGTCGGAATAGGAATAGTGCTTAAAGTTGAAAGGAAGCTTTATGATTCAAGGAAAATCTTGGAAAGACACAAAGTGCGACAATGGATAGAGTGGCCTTTTTATGCATTCACGGCTTCCTTTTCTCAAAGCTATAGGTAGATAATGATCAAGAATAGGAGTTGAGTTATGTTCAAGAATTGTTACCTCATTTCTAGGACTCGGTTCGATAGACTGTTCTTGTCTCGTTGTTGCCATGGGGTCCCTTCTCCTTGCATACACCCGATCAAACCGAAACTGATCAAAGATTTGACTGTCTTCTTCCTTTTCTTCTACTAACTCTTCAGATTGTGATATTAGAATTGGTTCCAAAGAGTCATAACACTTAAGTGGTTTTTGATTTGGAATGACTGAAGAGGGGATTATTTCTATGGTGGTATATGACCCTCATCTTCAAGTATAGATAACTCCCTTGAAGATAAGATGATAAGTATGGCCTGGTCTTTAACAAAGGTAACATCACCGAAACATAAAGTTTCCTAGTGGGTGGATGATAACATTTATATCCCTATGAGTAGATGAGCACCCCAAAAACACACTTAAGTAGTTTAGGATCTAATTCCGATTATGATCGTATGACAAAGGATATAAAATTCCAAAACCCAGGCGTTAAGGTCAAGGAGGATCAAATGTTCAATGTAATTGAGACAAGGTTTCTAGTGAACTTTTGCACCCCAAAACTCTGTGGCGAACTCGTTTATGACATATACCGATGAGCATGTCTTCCTAGTAGGATTTTGGTACATTTTGTTGAAACGATAAGGCTCGAGTACACTCAAGAAGATGACGGTTTTTCCTCTCCGCCACCCCATTTTGTTGGGGACTGGTGATACAAGATGATTCATGTATGATTCATTCCTTTTGAAACCACTAAGACAAAATTTGATTGAAATAATCACGAAAGTATTATTATTCGAAAGGATTTTCTTGATTGCATCAAATTGATTTTGAACAATCAGACAAAAACAGGAAAATATGACCACATCAAATTATTTTTAAGCAAATGACCTGGGAAACAATGTATAATCACTAATGTTAAGCAAACCACCTAGATCCTGAGATATTTGGAATGGTGGATGGTCCCCAAATGTCACTGTGAATTAGAAAGAAAGGAGAAGAAGATCTTTTATTACTAATAGGGAAGGATACACAAGTATGTTTTGCATACTCACAAATGTTGCAATGAAAAGGTTGAATATCTAGTCCCTTGAACAAGGTAGGAAAGATTAATTTTAATGTGGAAAAAGGTACGTGACCTAGACACCTATGATGTAACCAAATGACATCTTTATTTAATGAAGAGAAAAAGGAAGTAGACAGCAGACTTAATCCGCCATTACCGACTGGGGATGTACCTAAGTGGAGTCCAAAGATGCCCTCAAGTAAGTCCAATCTCCCTGCACTGGGTCCTAAAATTCACAAAAGGAGGCATCGAATATAACACGACAACTTAGATCTTGGGAAAGTTTTTGTATTGAAACAAGATTAGTGGATAGTTAAGGGACATGAAGAAAATTTTTTAGAACCAGATTTGAGGTAACCTGGACATCCCTTATACCAGACACTATAGTGGTAGTTCCATTAGCAACAACAATTTTCCTATTGCTTGGACAAGGTAAATAGGTTTTAAATTGATTTGGATTATGGGTCATATGGTTAGTAGCACCAGAATCAAGGATCCAAGCATTCAAACCATTACTAAGCATTTAATCCAAGAGAAATTAGAGTCTCAATTCCGAAAGAGTCAATGAACACATGACCTGGTTGATACTTGAGAACTTGGAAGGTGGCTAAATATTCAAGTAAAGTTGGGTCATGACAACTCGTTTCTCCTTCAACAGCCAAGAGATGGGGTCCGACATGATTGATGCTGATGAAACAGCAGTAGACGATCAAGAAAAAAAGGTAGTAGGGGCCAAAGAAAAAATTAGCAATGAAGGCTGAGGATTACACCAGCAATGAAGGCTGGAAAAGGAAGTGAAAAAGCTAGCACGAAGTAGCCTGGAAAATGACTGAAAAAATATGGTACAACAATGAAGGCTGCCTAGAAAATTTCCCATAAAATTCCCTCAAAAAACTAGGCACAAAGAATGAGGTGTCGCAGAGCATCCCACAACTCTGTGTGGCTTTAAACTAGGAATGAAGGTTGAAGGATATGAAAACTGTGTACAACAATGAAAAATCCAAAGTGGGAAAAAAAAATTGACAATAAAGAAGCCGAGAATGGCTGAAAGGTTAGGTGGGCAAAAGAAATGAAGGTCGCATAAATCTCTGCTAAAACGAAGGTTGTGTACAACAAATGAGGGTCAGACAGAAAGGTCCCAACAATGAAGGCTGGGAAAAAAAGGCTCTCAAAAAAACTAAGGCTCTAAAACCATAAAGAAAAAACATACAAGTTGGAATTTTACACTTATAATTAATCTATATAACCTATATATAACACACTATATATACACATATTTTGTACACTAATATGAAGTTCCCATAACCACTCCCTAATTTTTGGGATTTGATTATTCACTTCCCATAGCTAATTCTAGAATCAGATTATTGACCTTGATTCTTTCCTAAAATATATTATTTACATAATTTCCCACAAGTAATTAAAATTTCCTTTTGTGTAATCAAGACTTCTAGTCTTACTTGCTAAAACCAAGAAATGGTACCAATGTGTACATATCGCTAATGGCATTGATAAGCAAGTGTTGTAAGCAAATGACACACAATGTACTACAAGAGTTCAAGTTTCAAGAGCATCTCCAAAGAAGCCATCTAAAATTGAAGAACTAAAAATATTTTGTTCTAAAGTCACTTGGAAATGAATGTTTTTAAATTTTGTAAGATTCCACAGCCGAGCATCTATAGCTTTATCTATCCTAAATCTATTCCATAATTTTACCCTCTTTCTCTTCTTTAATAATTACATCATATACCCTTCATTCATCTATATAACTCTAAAACACCTATAAAATATTTATTAAATTGTAGTTGGAAAATTATGTTCCATATCAAATCCGGAATAATTTTTAAATTATTTTGTAGTTCTATAAAAAAATAATGAAAAATAAATAATTTACCAACGAAACGACTGCTGAAATCTAAAATCCCCAATTTTAGTACTGATCAATGGCTCAAAACCCTTCCTCCTTCCATCTCAATCAATTCTTCTTCCTCCTTCCTCCTGCCTCACATGGCTTCGTCGACAACACCCTTCCACCATCTCCTCCTCCTCCTCCAAGAAGCCTCCCTCTCCAACACCAATAAAACCCGGGGCCCCAAACCCTAAACCTATCCGAACTCCAACACCAACCCCTTCTCCTTTCCGTAGAACCTTTCTTTCCATCTCCATGCCTCTCCGCTAGGATGTTCTCCGACGCCTGCCCCACCACATGAAAATAAATTGAGATGCTAATGGCCGATAATGGAGGAGGTCAAGATCCAAAGACTGTGGAGTTCCCATCGAAGTATGGTGTGAGCCCGATCATGATGGAGAAATTCAGATATAGTGGTGTCGAGGGAAACGGAGAGAGTAACAGGAGGGATGATGAATTGGGGTTTGATGGGATGGAGGGTTTATCTAAAGGCGCAGACGGTTGTGTAAGACGAAGGCGACAGCCTAATGAGGTTTTATTCTTTAATTCAGCTTCTGATTTTGCCATATCCGGGGCTAGGCCTTTGTGTTTTAGTGGGTTTGTTTTTATGTAATTTTTATTTTTATTTTTTATTGTTTTTTCAATGTGAGAATCTCCTAAACACAAAAATTTTTTCCATCTCCAACAGCCATATTGTGGAAAATCATGGTTTTGTTCTCCACTGTTATATTATGAGGGTAGAAGAGGTTTTTCCAATTTTTTGGCTTCATTTAACAAGCTTACAACCAAATTTGCCTAAAAATAATCGATCATCGTCTCCATCGCAATCGTTAAGCCTCCCATTATTGCTCCACTGTTGGAGCTCTTTTTTTTCAATTTAACATCTAAATTTAGAGTATTGCTCCACTGCTGGAGATGCTCTAACCCTGCTGGCATAGCATGGCCATGACTATCAACTTCAAAATATGTACAGATTTTCTGAAGACCTGCATAGACCCATATTCACCAACAATTTAACTGATTGACCCAGTTATCAGTCTACTACCAATAATATCTTACTATGGATCGATTTCATGATTGGCAATACAGCCCACCCGCAGCATACAAAATATATCAGTTCCAGCTGTCAATTCTTTCTTTTTCTTTTTTTTGATATGCATGCTGTCAATTCATTTTTAAGCAGGCTCTTCTAACTATTTATAACAATTTGAACGGATGACTTTCAATCAACCCACCCAACTAAAGCTCTTTGATAAAGATAGATAAATAGTACAATTTGACAAGCATATGTGCCCAAGCTGAAAGTAGATTTACTGAGCTAATAAAATCAGTTAGAAAACAATTCTTCTGTAGCCTTGAGCCTATTTGATTAGTGCAGGGGAAAGGAATTTTTTAGACGCGATGACTTCGAAGATGACAAGAGACCTAATCCTATTTTGGTCCTCTCGGCCTCCTATTACAATTCCCTAAGCATTCCTCCTAATGTAATTAACTCGATAGAAAGAAGTAGGGAAAGCTAAGGGTTAGGATATAAAGGGAAAGGCGCTTTAGTTATAAAGTTTCTGTAAGCCCTCTAACAATACACACTTCTCCTCAGCATATTGAGAGAACTTTTCTCCACTTTCTGAGTAGTTGTTTGTAAATTCTGGGATGAATTTCTCCTCAAGCCTATACTTTAAATCCATATTAATGAACATTTGTTTCTGATATTTTGAGGCAAACTCATTGAATCAAAAGACGCTGACAATATATGAGTAAAATATACATAAAAATATTGAACATGGGTGCAAACTGGTAAAATTCAAATATAAATGGGAAATTACCTCTCTAGGTCTGGTAGCGCCGTTGAACCTGCACAGAATTCAAAAAGTAAAATAAATGTTACAAAAATCGAAGGCTACAATTTGTTCTTCCACTTTGAGGTGATACTTTGGTGACAGAGATTATAAATTCAGAAAGAACAACATCAAGTATTTTACTAAAAGAATAGATAATGACAATATTATCTATGTATAAAAATATCCCTCACTCAAACATGGGCTGGCAAAGAACATAGTTAGATATGAAAAGACACCAGTGGAGCTAATAGGTTCCTTGTGTTCATCAAACGGACTAAGAAAAATCAGCATAAAAAAACAGACTATACCTACAAAATGAGCAAATTCACACTAATACCTGTGTAGAGAAACACAGAAACCATAAGTCACCAGTATCTCTGGCTAAGAGTTGATGCTGCCAGCCTCTAAATTATATCATTTATACTCATTCGAGAGCAGAGAAAGAGAAAGGGAAAATAATAAATAAAAAATTAAGAAAATAATTGAGCTCCACATAAGTTTTCTTCCAGGAAGAAAAAAAAATTGCAAAAAATGTACAGATTTTCAAACAAGTGTTATCCAGTTCATAATCCTTCCTCAATTATGTTGATATTTCCACCTGACCAAACAAAGCGAGATTCCTCCAAACCCCCTTTTCCTTTCCCCAGTGGTACCCGAGATCCCAACAGATTTCATTTAAAACGCTATATCACATAAGAGCTAATGGATTCAAGGAGTAAAAGAACTAACCTTGAGAAGAAATTTGTTAAGCGCAACAAACTCTGAGAAAGAAGTAAATTAAACTAAGTAAGTAACAGATTCCAACATCACTTCTAAATTAAAAATCTCATCAGAAAACGTTATAATCGAAATCAAAGCAACAACTAACATCAATTGTGCTTCCAATCATATATCTCAAATAAATACTCTAATCTACCGCATCACTGTCATTCTTTTTTATAGGCCTTTTCCTATTTCATCAAATTTCTGTCTCGCAAGTTTAAACTCATTTCAAAACTTCCAATTTTGTTTGCGTTGCGAAACATCCATTTAGAACCCATGAAAGCAAAGCCACAAAATTAAAATCGATGCTCTAAAATTATTACAAAATCATCACACCTTGGAGGCTCATAGTCCCATTCTTATCAAAAATCATACACTCGCAAGACAAACCATAAAAATTAAAAATAAATAAACAAGTTCGAGTTCGAATAATAATCAACCGAATTGCGAGACAGAAACGGACCTGATCATTTGCTTTGAACTGATAGAGAGAGGGAATTCGAGGTTTCCGACGGCAAGCGCCGCCTGATGGATCAAACGAGATCGATTTGAAAAGAGAAGAAGTGTCACAACAACGTCGTTTCGAAGGCGTTAGTTCAAGATCCAGAATAGTTCGAAGAAGAGAACAACCTGGTTGAGTCGCAGTTATGTTTCCCGTTTTCCCTGAGTCAACTCTGTCGAACCACTCTCTCAGATTCTCCATTTCCAGAGGGCCTGCGTTGGAGTTCCAAATAATTCCGCAAAACGCTTCGTTTTACTATTCTGAAGCCATGCCTCCCGCCTTATTAATTATAAACATATTCCATTTTTATTTTTTATTTTTATTTTTATTTTAGATAATTTTACCTGTAATTCAAAAAGTTCACAAATATTTTTTTAATAATTGTAGACTCAGAATGGGTTCACTTGTATTTTACTATTTTTCAACTTTATTACAAATTACTCGTCTCGCGCGACTCAAGTGATAAAAGAAGATAAACCGCACGGGCGTCCCGTCGAATATATAAAAAAAAACTAATAATTATTTTTAATTAATAAAGCGTTAGTATTTATGTTAATTATCACTGAGCTGATTGAAGTTAAAAAAGACGGTATCGAGGCTCGTAATTTCAGTCATGTTAATAAAGTGATTATAACGATTTATCAGAAAGGAACATATAAAAAACTTCTGTTTACAATCATTTTTAATGTAAAAGTAATCATCGTAATCATTAAGATATTCCTTTAGATAATCATTAAAAAAAAACGACATTTAGATGAAATGAAATAAATATGTTTCGAAGTTTTCATATTTTTTCTTATATTTATTTACTTAACATTATAACGTTACACACCATGCTACTTTAATACTAATCCTGATTTTTTCCCTTCTATCCTTGATTCAATTCTTAACCATTGAATCGGGTCTTATTGGCATGAGTTCTCGTACCAGCAAGCTACCCTTTAATTCATGAATTGATTGGTATTTTAATTAACATGATTAAAACCTTAATATTAATAATCTTTTTTGAATTTCAAGAATGAAAGAGTGTAAACGTTTATTATAAGTTATGCATTGGTTTTGTTGAAATGATGGATTTTAAAAATACATAAGTGGCTTAAAATGGATAAAATAAAATTACGAAAACTAAACCCTTATTTTATAACTTTAAAATATCTTAACTTAGACAAATTACTCTTTTATTATGTTAAAACTCAAAATTATTAAGATATTTAACTTTACTTACAATGTAGATCGACTTACTCATCGTGAAGGTGATTCTCAACAAACTCAAAGATATCAATGCTCAAAGCCACACAACTTCTATACATATTTAATTTAACTATCGTTAAATCAGCATTCAACAAACTTAAAGGAGTAAATATATAATGCAACAGTATAGAGTTATTTAATTTGAATTTAAATCCACTTTAAGTTATATTTGAACAACTCAAAGGGTTAAGTCTACATTTGTATATGGTGTTAGGATAAATTAGTTAAAATGATGTAAAAATATAATTCCTTTTTGGGTTTTAAGAAAATAAATAGATTTGTAATTTTATCGCTTTTGTCATTTTAAATCATACTCTAAAACACTGATAAGTGTGTGACGTTTAGTTATTTTACTTAATACAAAATATAATTTTTTTTGCCTAATGCTGAATTACATTTAATAATATTAAGATGTTATTTGCTTAACATTTGATAAAGGAGTAGAGATGGTAACTTTGACATATTATTTTTGCCTCCTACCCGTCTGCTTCTTAATGCGACATGAGCTCATGAATCAAGTATCTAAGTTAATGCGTTTGCAGCTTTATTTTTTAACCAGACAATGACGGGTTCTGCATTGTTACTCCTGGCCCGATTATTTTTTTTATTATTTATTTTATACTTTAATATAAATAATAATAATAATTAGAATTTCTAAAAAAAAAATAATTGGAATGTTTTTTTAATAAATAATTTATAAAATTCATAATATTTTATTTTTTAATGAATATATTAATTTTAATATAATAAAAATAAAAAGCAAATATAAAAAAAAAACAAAACAAAAATCAAAATGAAACTACCAGCTTTGAGCACTTTTCCATCCTCGTCATTCCGCTTAATTTTTTAAACGAATAAACAGAATCGAAAAAAATAAAACGGTACTGGTTAGGATTCAGAGACCGCTCATCCCAAATCCTCTAATTGTCATCCATAATAAAGTCATTATAAATTTTATTTTACGGTAATGATGAAGTTTTTTTTCTTTGGGTGAAAAATGACTTTTTTTTTAATAGAAAAAACAAAATATGTTCACTTTTTCTATTCGGAACTTTTTAAAAAAATTTAACATACTTTTTATCATAAGTTTTTTAATCATTGACAACAAGAAGTAAAGAATAAATTTTGTTTCATACAAACTTAAAAAAAATAAAAAAATTATCATCACTACTAATCAGAGAAACACAAATTAATTAATTAGCATGAGTCCTCAATGTTTGCATCATTGAGCACAGAATAGGTGATTAAACTCACATTGCTAATTGATATCTAAATTGACCAATTAGTTTAACAAAAGAGTCAAAACCCATTGCTGACCTGTATTAGAGTTTATCTCTTGAATTACCTTTCTTCCATTGTAAGATTTGGAGAATTATTCTCTCAAATATACTGTATAACATTCTCAACCCATCCTTACTTTTCAAATAGTTCATCCTACACTCCTCCTTAATTTTTTTTTTTATCAATAATTCAATTCACATCAATAATAATAATAAAAAAAAATTATATATATATATATATATATATATATATATATATATATATATATATATATAAAATAAAGGTCAGTTTGATAAGTAATCAATTTTTTAAAATCACACAGTATCTTTTAAAATATTAAACTAGTCTTTTTATTTTTTAAAATTGTATCTACAAATGTAATTTTAAAAATTAATCTAAAAACTATATTCATCAATTGCGATTTTAAAAACTAAAAAGATTAGTCGTATGAATATTTAAAAATAAAGTTTACTGATGTATTATTTTTTTTTTGAAAAACGAATTATCTTTAATCAATTTCAATCATGGCTTAGCATTAAATGAAGAGAGTTTTTTTTTATTTTATTATATGAGGCGTAGAGCTTACCTTGATGATTAAGATTAATTCTGCCTTTGCATGTCTTAGTCTTGGCTCAAAATGATAAAGGGAGACATTTAACTTTAATCTGTCAAGGGATAAAATGCAAAAACACATATAGAAAAGAATTGCCAATTCCAATGAATAAAGGGGGTGAGAAGAAAGGGCTTTGTAAAATCCAAGGGCTCTAATCATTATAAGAACAAAGTCAACCTCCAGAGGTAAAGATGTTGGAAATATTTTTAAGTATGGGCTTTTGTTAATTGATTTTTTTGTTTTGAGAAAAACAGATTGAATGTAGGAACCTAGAAAGCCTAAATCCATTTATGTGATTCAATACTATTGCTTAGGTTCAGTTCTGAATATATATTTATATATATAACAAGCTATGATAATAAAATGAGCCTAATTAAAGTTTACTTTTGATGGGAGAGCCCAAATTATTATTATTATCACAGTCCCTCCCGTCTCTATATAAGGTGTGCTCATTCCATCAGCGAACACACAAGAAATAAGAAACCCCAGCTGAAAGTTATGATCAGCAGAGGAAGGTCTACCGCTAATGAACCTAGGATCTTGGATAACAATTTAATAACTTTTAACATGGCAATAATTAATCGTATGTATTTTGATTTTCGTGTTTTAGATATGTTCTATAACTACGCGATCCATCTTAGGTTAATGTTGTAAAATGTAACATGTAAATCTAACAAGGGTATCGTATTCAGCGTAGTTTGATTTCAACCCTAAATTAAAATTTATGCGACTGGCAAATCAGTTAAAAGATCCGGAGGCTGATTCTGCTGGTTTGCTTCTTCTGCTACGATCCAAGAATTTGGTTTTGCATGCATCCGAATATTTTCTTCGATTGTGTTTGGCCAATTGCTTCGATTTTGCGTAATCGCTTTCTATTTTGGCGTTTATTTAATGTCAGAATGTTTTAATGTTGTAACCTTTTTTAATGATGTAACGCTTTTTTAATGTCAGAACGCTTTAATGTCAACGCTTTTTTTTTTAATGTTGTAACTATTTAATGTTGTAATTGTTTCTAATGCTGTAACTATTATTTAATGCTTTTTTTTTTAATCAAGCATGATGGTGTTGATTGTATTTTATCAATAAGTAAAATAAATAATATACTAATATTATTCCTGCTTTATCTCTATGGGATAAAAGATATATTAAATGATGAAAGAATATCTTGTTTGAAACAAAATAGTTACGTAAATTTTTGTGGGCAAACTTGTCCTTGAAATGCTCATGGATTAAATAAATAACATTGCCAAAGCTGTTATTATTTGTTGAAATTCCTGAGTTTTCATAAGGATTCGAGATGTTTTGTTTCTTGAATAATTATGGCCACTTACCCATTCAAAGGAGGTTGTTTACAAGAATCTTCGGGAAGTGTGAGTGCTTAAGGGGGTTACTTAATTTTGATTTTGTGAAGGTATATCGGCCCAAAGGGGATGTCCTTTATAGAATCATTTCTGTTATGGTGTGCTCTGAAGTTTGTACTCGTATGCTATGCGTTCGCTTCAAAGGAGAACAACAAATGGTGATACATTCCTGAGCTTCCTCGAATTATTCTATTTTGCTATTATTTTGTCTGGCATATTAAACAATTATTTTATTGTTACAAAGAAGTCAAATTGTTGTGAACAACCACAGGCTCGATCAAACTCTAAATGGAAATAACTATGCGAGATGGAAGAGTGATGTTACACTCAAGGTAGGGCCGATCTTGACTTAGCCCCTCATTGAGGATGAGCCTCAAGAGCCCACTAATGGAGCAGCACCGTCGAAGAAAAGGCTTATTACCGTAAATGGGTGAGCTAATCTGGCTGAGTATCATGGTGATGAAGAGAAATCATTTTCCAAGTTTCAAAGTCGTTGTTTCGTGAGGAGCTAATGCAAAGAGCTTTTGCGGCCATAGGACAAACGATTTCCAAGAGTCCGGCAACAATCGGGAACTCGATGCAAAGTCCGCCTAACATGAGGTATGATGGAGTTTCCGGATTAGGCCATACATATTGAAAATGGTAGACAATCGCCTATTGGTTTCTCCAAATTCAAGATTACTATATTGAGTCATTATCTTTGTCCAGTCTGGCTCAACCCACCCACCACTCTGTCACCAATCCATATAATGCCAAAGTAGACTTGGAATGTGGAACCAACTCCATTTCCTCGTGTGTGTGTTCAAGATGAGGAAAGAATTAAGAGAGAGCATGGTGAGTTTGTGAATCTAATACAACAGTTTTCCCATAGCAAAGGTGTTTTTGGCCAAGCTTCGACCTCTAACCATAAGAAAGGACAATTTGGCAAAGGTTCCCAACAACATAACAAAAACAATAAGTCCCATAATGCAGGAGGTCCCAAACCTGACATTAAGAAACCTAACACCTGTTGGTTTTGCAAGAAAGAAGGCTGGGTAAGAACAAGGATTGTCACCAGATAGCTCGTTAAAAGGAAGAATACAGGTAATAACATAAACTTTGTTTTGTTCGATGCTTCTTGGTGGTTGTACCCGCTAAACTCTGTGTTAGATAGTGGTAGTCCTATTCATATAGCTAATTCCTCAGAGGGTTCATAAACTGCTGCCTATAGCACAGATTAACTTGCATGGGGAATGGAGTCAAAGTTGATGTCTTTTGCTTACTTCGCACCATAGCTTTGCATTTTAGGTCCGTTTTAGGATTATCTTAGAGAACACGCTTTTGTACCATCCATGAGACCTGGAAGCTCGTGTCACTTTCAAAGCTTGATGAGTCCGATATCATTTTCTACTGGGGAATAAAAAGGTTGAAGTGTCTTTGAATTCATCTATTGTCAGGAATGTTTGTTACGTGATGGCTCAGACACTAGATTTAAATTTGATACCATCAGACTTCCATGTCGATAATGCGGGAACCAAAAGAACTTTAATGAACGAAAATTCCTATTCTATATGGCATAAAAGGTTAGGTCACATCTCTTAAGAAAGAATAGGAAGATTAATCAAAAGTCAAATTTTGCCCCAGCTGGTTTATGATAATATCGAATCATGTGTGGACTGCATTAAAGGTAAGTTGACTAAAAACTTAAAGCAACAAGGTGCTACTCAAAGTAAACTTTTAGAACCATTCGCTACTTTACATTAGTGGACCTTATTCTCACTCTCTTTGTGGCAAAAGTTTCGGTGTAATCTTTATTGATGACTTTCTGCATATGGATATGTATTTTGATTTCTCAGTGTCCAAGCTTTAATGGTTTAAAATCTTTAAGACTCCAGGTTGAGAAGCAACAAAAGGTCATTAAATTGTCAGTCGTATGTAGGTGGTGAATATTACGGGAAACATGGAGATTTAGGACAATGTTTGGGACCTTGCTGAATTTTACAACTTGTGGCATAAAGGCTCAAGATATTACAATACTTGGAACACCCGAGCAAATGGGGTCACGAGCGCTGCAACCGAACCTTAATGATATGGTAAGAAGTATGACAGAACCAAATTGCCTCAACTTTCTGGGGGGTGAAGCCCTTCAACAAATGGCAGACCCCAACAAAGAGTGCCCAAAGAAGTCCGTGCTCAAACTCCTTTCAACTTCGCTGGACCAATGAAAACCCACTTTAAACCACCTAAAGGTATGGGGTGTCTGCGTGGCTGAGGGCTTCATAATCCCCACTGAAAGGAAACTTGATCCTAGAACTACATCAGTTTTTCACGGCCATACCACGCCAAGGGCTTTAGATTTTATTGTCCCGGCATCATAGCACGAGGATCGCGAGTCCTCGAATGCAAAATTTCTCGAGGATCACATTGATAGTTCTAGCTCCCACCAAGTGAATCATTAAGCTCACACAAATTCTCTGATCCGATTATTTTGCCCATAATGCAAGAAAGGATTATAAATCCACCCCAAAGAAAAGTGTGAAGGACTCAATTAGGTATCAAGGTTCCCGACCAGCAAATGTTAACGAGAATAATAACCAGGATCGTTGAATTGGCAATTCTTCCAACCTATGCCTGTAGAGATCTCGTAGAGAAAGGAGACCCGCATTGCCCTCGATGACGCGGTTTACCTCGCCAAAGTAGGTTGATTATGATATCGGGAGGTCATAGATCCCTTACTTTTCGAGCGCCACTATAGTCCACAAGATAGATAAATGGAATATTGCCATGAAAGAAGAGATGTTGTCGGCGGCTAATAATGGTGTTTTGACGGTGAGATGCCCAAAATTTTAAACCCATAAAGCTGCAAATGGGTTTTAAACCAAGAAAGATGCTAAAGGGAAAATTGAAAGGTTTAAAGCTTGATTAGCCGCAAAGGGTATACACAAAAGGAAGGGTTGATTACTACGTAGACCTTTTCCCGTATTCTAAAGACTCCTTTAATAATCATGGCATTGACGACGATTTTAATCTTGAACTGCAATTCATGGATGTCAAGACAATTTTTCCGAACGGAGATCTTTATGATAAAGTGTACATGCAATAAAAAATGGAAATTTTGTAGCTAATGGAAAGAGAATATGGTGTGTAGACTTTAAGTCTATCTAGCGTTGTCAACATGTTTATCATTTGAATCATAGTCACACACGACTACACTTTATCACACTTAGGAATCCATGTTGATGCAATTTTAGAAAAGCTCGTGGTCAGGAAGGTATCATCAACTCAGATGCTCTCACCGCCACGCTTGGTATTTTTTCGTGATTGGACCCCATTCCGATTTAGATAATATTTTAGGCCACTACATTGTTCTATCCGAGTCTTTTTGCTCTAAAATTCATAAAACTCAATTAGCATTGCCCAAGTGGGAGGAATGTTGGAAATATTTTTAAGTATGGGTCATTAATCGATTTTGTTTTGAGAAAAATGATAATGTAGAACCCAGAAGCCAAAATCCATTATGTGATCTGAATACTACAGCCTTAGGTTCGTCTCTGCAAGAAATATATATTTATATATATAACAAGCAAGGAGCATGGAAAAGGTGGGAATAAATTTTGAAGCTGCCTCATGGGAGAGCCCAAATTATTATTATTAATAAAAGTGTCCCTCTCCCGCTCCTATGGTACTGTTCACCCATTGCAAAACACACAAGAAATAGTAAACCCTGAGCTGAAAGAGGATCAGTGGAGAGGGGAAGCGTCTAGTCGCTATTGCTTAACCTGCGATCTCTTGACACGACTCGTGAATTTTAATACAGGCACACTAACTGGTATGTATTTTGATTCGTTTTAGATGTGTTCTATATTAACCACGACGATCTTGGGTTAATGCCAAATAAATATGTAAATCTAACAAAAAGGATCTAATCTAATCATTGTAAGAATAGAGTAGTGCATTGAATGTTTAGGAATTAGTCCTCTCTTTGCATGTACACTCTTTTTTGGGAATTAGTCCAGTTTGGGAATTCCTTGTGAATGTTTTAAAAACATTTATATTTTTTTACTAAATATTTGAAAATAATTATATCATTATACATGCTTATTTAATTATTTTTAAAACAAAATAAAGAGATAAACGACAAGTCTATAAAACAACGAAAAATGTTTCCTGCATTTAAGGGGGACACACACAGAAAAAGAGAAGAAAACCATAAACTCCTCTATTGCCATAAGTATTTTCTCTATGTCTTCTAAACAACAAAAAAAAAAAAAAAAAAAAAATGCATAAACAGATGCTTTATCCACTCTGACAGAAACCTGAATATCAGTTATCTTGAAGGTGAAAACATTAAAATTAATACAACTTTGCAGACTAATTAAGAAAACTAGCCTGCATTACACATACACATACAGAGACTTCAGCAACAAAAAGAATCCCATTGGATACATTTTCATTCATTACACACACAAATATCATAACTCTCATTAGCCTTATCAGTTTTATCAGTACTGTACTTATCAGTGGAGGAGGAGGAATTGAGCTGATTCAGACCTTGCTGCATACCCAAACTTATGAGTACTGTACTTCCTATGTACTCCGGTGAGCTTTCCTGTCCCGGCCTTATGATGGAAAGTAACCATCATCCACATTCCTGTAGTCAAACTAACTGAACAGAAAATCCGCCTTTAAAATACAGGTAATAAACTGGGAACAAAATATTTAAAGGGTGGTGATTATTTGATTTAAAAGATTCTTCGAAAACCAAATTTCAAAATTTACTTTATTAATTTTTGCATCATTTTGACAAAATAATCCCATTATTCTCTGTAAAACAACTATTTCTTTGAAACACATGTAAAAATATATAAAATGATGAAGGACATTTTTGTCTAAAATATGTTACTTTTGAAGAAAAAAGGAGAGGGTTGTGGTTAGATTTACCTAAATATATAAAACGTTTACCTAAATTTACTTTATATATAAAACCAAATATTTCATATTCCTAAAAGCTTAACGTTGTTGTAAGATTTGGTTTTAATATGAATATTATGCTCAAACTCCATTCAAAAAAATTTATCAAGATGACAAAATGAAGAGAGCATATAAATTCAAAAAACTGACTCACATAAGCTGATCTTCAGAGTAGGAAGTATGCCACTCAGATGTTTTGCTCCATTGCTTGGACTTGAGAAGACTACACTGAGCAGTGTAAATTGCTGCAGCTGCTAGCAGAGATGGCGGGAATTTGAGCATTTCATACTCAACCAGGCAGAGCTCAATGATGTAGAAGGAGAGGAGATCAAGCTGTCATAAGAATTCAATGTCAAAGACTATTTTGATGAATGCCGAAAGTTTTTAACCTACTGTTGGAATCATACTGCTAACCTTTCTGTCAGACTGAGCTGCCTTGAGAACTCCTCAAGGAATACATATGGTGTTGAACAGACATATTGAATTATGTTCACCATCAGTTTCTCCCATGGGAACAGTTTGGTATAAATCTAATTGATTAATAGAAGGGCACAAGATAAATAGTGTAGTGTGAAATATAAAGACAGTAGTTACATTTCTAAAATTTCCATCCTTGTATAAGCCTTGTTTGATATCAGCTATCAGATCATCCACATAGGTACACAAACTTCCCTATACTTGCATGCCAGCTATTGCCATACCAACCAGTTGAAGCTTCTTTCTGCTCAATGTCAGGCGCCTAAGACCAATCATGGCATGATCGGGAGGAATAATGTCTCATCCATAAGCTCAAATTTGTAGTGGACCTGTTAATTCAAAAGAAGGGGGTTGATAAACATTTTATCGGTACAAGAAGGCAAGATAGAAAAGAATCATATCATATAGACTCAGGACAGAATCATTCCATCTGGTTTTGGTGGCACTTTTTTCTAGGGTGCTACTCCACAAACTCAATGGAATTGACTTGCTTTAATGGAGAATAAGAGGACTTATATCTGAAATGATGGTCAAATTTGATGAAATTATTAAATGCTTTTAGAGATCCCAATGTTTTCAAAGAAACAGATGTAAATATTGGGCAGAAAGATAAGTCAATAGATGTATGAAATTGACTTCCCTTGATGCAACATATCGCCCAAACATGAGTCCACGCTCAAGTGCACGGTAAATGTCTGTTTTGGAAGATATTAGGCTTCCAAAGTGCATCCTAAATGTTTCCTCCTTCCAAAGAAGCAAGCTGACTTGTTTTCAAATGCTAACAGACTATTCTAAGTGCAGTATCATCTTTTCCATTCAAAGAAGCAAATGGGAATACCAGTCATCAACACAAGTCGAAAATTGTCGTGTTCTGGATGTATCAAACTGACTTGTTTTCCAAATGCTAATAGACTTTTTAAGTCATGGTAAAAGAAGCAAACCAAAGGGAAAAAACACAATGTACCTCAATAAGCCAATCAATAAGAATGGCCCTCATTTTCTATTACGTCAGATTGAAAGGTCATATAGTTTGGTGAGACACAGCTGAGACTCCCGTATAGAATGAACATTGGTCAATGAATCAAACTTATATGCAGTAGCCAATGTATCAAACTCTATAACAATCAACTTTACAAAGATAACTAAAAAGGCCTAATAAGTGATACATATGGACAAAAAGAATTATATACAGTTTCACAAATGAAGCTAATCTGTTTTCAGAAAAGCATCTCAGTTTTCTTGTAGAAATGGTATATATCATCTATATATCGACGACAGCAAGAGGGTTTTCTATATCTGAACTGCCTGATGTCCACAGGATCATCTTCCATTGCATCTTCCATTTCAATCTCCTCCTACAGATTAAAAGTGCTTAGATATCAATGGCTTTATCTTATTTTATTTTTTCTGGTTTCTTATCTCCAATGCAAATGGCAAAGTAAACTGAATGAATAAAATAAATAGTTGGGTAAGTAGATACAAACAATCTCATCGATACATTCAGTATTGCTTCTGTATAGTTCTTCACAAACATTGGGGTCGAAGCATCAACAACATCTCTAAACTCTCCAACATCTTCGATCTTGCAATCCTCAAGGCCACTTGAATTTGAGGCCAATATTGCTAGTTTCTCAATTTCCTGTCAACATAATTAATCATTCCAGGAAAAAATCAATGCAATTTTCTTCGCTGGGAGAAAAGATTTTCAGTTCAATTCTGCTGTTCCCTCACCATTTCTCCTCCAAAGCTCCTAAGAAAACATCAAGAAAACTAATCAATTTCAAAAAGAAATGAAAACAATGGAAAGGATTTTAATTCAACAAAAGAAGGAAAATATTTCGAAAAAACAGATTTCCGACCTTGTAGTTGGTATATATCCTAAATTTCTGAGTTCTCGTGCAGATGGTATCTTTCCTGGAGAAAATCAAATCAAATTTATGGAATCGAGCTGAGGAAATACAGATAAAAAATGGAGTTGAAGAACAGGAAATTTTTATGGGGCTCTCACCCTGAGGATTCTCTTTGTGATCAAGAGAGGCTGAAGGATATTCTGATCGATGTGCCCAGAGTTTCTGTCACATGCTCATCCGGCACAAACTTTGAACCGCCAATCCTCAAGGCACCTGATATATTTATTAGACAGAGAGAAAATAAAAATCAAAAACAAGATCATCTTCTAATTAAGTCCTGCAATCAAATCTTCAAAACTCATCCTTAATTGAATCTACCTTGCTGGTTTGAAGCTCCATTGAGATCGGATTTTGCCCGGTGAGATCCAGACTCCATTTTTATTGCCTTCAAGAGCAAACCCAGGAAAAAAAAGTAAAAATTCATATCCAAGATATACCTGAAACAAACAAGAGATGGAAAACCCATGGATCTTTAGAGCGATTTGCAACAAATCCAAGAAAGAAGGAACAACCAACCCAGAAAATACCTTGTATCCCTCTAAATCAAAAGAAGAAGAAGAAGAACAAAGCTGAAGATCAGCAACAAACCCTAGATAATTCAACCGGAAAACATCCAAGCTGAATTATCTTAGATCCCCAAATTCCTAATGAATTATCTCTCAAATCTCACCTCTCTCTCTCTCTCTCTCTCACATACAGTCTCACTCTTGTACTGTGTCTTGTCTCATTGGCATCTCCTTAATAAATGCTAAAAGAGGCGAAGAAAAAGGGAGGATGAACAGCGAGATGGAATCGAAGAATTCGGCTGTTTGTCAACACAGAAGAAGCTCTCACTTATTTTACACAATCGCTACTTTTTAAACATTTGGTCAATCCATGTAATAAAGAGAATTCGTCGTTGGAGTTTCAACGGCTATCTTGCATGGTTGTTTGAAATATTTGGTGAGGTGGTTGTGCTTGACGCGCTCTGCATCAAGCGACTGATTACGCTCTTAGCCACTTAGGGATTTAGGTTCTTTGCCACGTATAACTTTTTACTTTTTTCAATTTATCCTTAAAATAATACTTTTTTTAAAATTTCAATCCATGTTTTTTTTAAAAAAATGTCTAAACTAGTATCATCCATTGGCAAACTTAGCTTCGACTACATGACATTTTAATTCTTGAGCGAATTCTAACCACTTGCTTTAATTTTTTGGCAAAATCGTGATTGGTTTAATTACAAATTTTTGTCATGTTTAAGCACACACTGTTATCTCTCGGATTCTTAGAATTTTCGGATCGTCGGGGCATTAACCTAGTAGTAAGGACCTGCAAAAAAAACAAGGCACCGGTGGTGGTGTGCCGGCCGCTTCTCCGATGCTTAAGTTAGACAGAGAACTAGAGAGCGCAAATATGTTCATCTTTTCAAAAGAGGATTCCATTTTTCTGAAGGTGATTCTCATTTTGCAAGAGACTAATCACCTTTTACGGAAAGCCGCAGCGATCCGGGTTTCAAATGGTGCGAGGACACTCTGACTAAGGTGATCAATCGTTTTCCTTTGGATAGCCAAGTCATCCGACCCTCTCCGCCTCGAGAATCAGCTTCAACATCCAAGGACTAAGTATGTACGTGATTCGTGGGAGGATGTGTTCTCGAGCTGCGAGAGATCAACCGGGAAATTATTGGCTAACCATCTTCAGATATGCCACTTAGAGGATGTGTCAGCAATAAACTCGAGAGGCCTTTGTTATGATCGATAGTCCACGCCGGATTCGGGTCGTGGTTCCATCCGTGCTGCGTGAGATACTGACCCGGGCGCAGGCAGTGGTCCAGAGATAGTGGTATCGGGCCTAAGCTACCGACTGTAGCTTTGATTTGTTTCGCCTGGTCAGGGCGCTACAAAGTTTCACAGACCCACAACGCCTTTTCTAGTCGGGAGATCGCCTTCCCGTTGGAAAATACTGTATTCAATCACCGCTGTCGAGTAGGAGGCACGCGTGTGTGAGTTCCAACGCCGCAGATTAATGGAGGGTTTTCGCTTGGTAACGACGACGTGCCTGGGGTTTCCCACGTTCGAAACCCTATAAAAGGTTGCGGTGGTGCCATTCTTTCATAGTTGGCCAGCCGCTTTGAGTTTCTGCGGTATGTATGGCTAGACACTCTGGATACTGCAGCGTCGCCGCAGATCGTGCTTCTTCCGATTGTTCCGTCGAATATGATGTCGGCTGTGGGCTAATGAGGCGCGCGAACGCCCGAGCGCCAATTTTGTTGAGGGATATTCGCGCCTTATATGCCCTATGTCCTTCGCTTCGTATCAGCGCTCAGGATCACGCTACAAAAGGTTATCCGTATCGAGGCTTTTCTTTTCAGATTCTTCTAGCCTTTTCTTCCACTTTTCTTCTTTCTAGGCTCAATTTTCAAATTTACCGGTTATGTAATCATAAGATCGCTGTTGTAAGCGCTATTGCGGTAATACAATGCCTTTGGTGTAATTAATTAGAAATCTGTTTCGAATTTTTTAATGCTGTCACCTTATTCTTTTCCTTTCGCTCTACAACGGGCCAAGAATGACTAACCCTGGGACAAGGGTTATGGCGCGGATGAATTCGAATGGATCGGCCCTATGATTCGCGATCTAACTCACCTTATTGTTCGTCATTCGCCCATCGCGGGAGGTACAGCGTTCGAACGGGGTACCAATGTCGCCTATACTCGCTTACTATGCCCTAGTGCTGAAGCCGCCGCCAAGATTCAAATCTTTGAGAGTTATAAGTCAGAAGACATCTCAACAATCGCGTTAGACGCCATACTAGGGGAGTCGGCACTGATCCCCACCCGCTCCCATCGTTTACCCATTTTCCCGCTTTCCTTCTCGCCGGCGCTTCGCTGAGCATTTCGTAGCAAAGGCGTGTTTTGCGGATTACCTTTCCAGCGCTGGTTTTCCTTTACTTCCAAGTGTTTCGCTTTTGTTTCGGCAATGCGATTCTAGTTGCCGGCGTTTCGGCAAGCAGGATCGTGAGGGAGGATGTTTTAAGACACGTTGATGTGATCAAAATCTAAACCCAGCTGACTTATCACATCCTCATTGAATATTAGCTGATGTCGTTACCCGACGCCACTTAGAAAATCTTGTCTCCTTTGTAATTGAGAGTTTCACCAAAAATTATGATCATGTTACCTCTGTCCCAAATGTTCAATATAATCCCAACATGAGGCAAACTACTGGGCCCATAATATAACATCATCACATCTCAAACTATGATCAATAGTTTCAAGAGTTAATAACCATTTATGGTACATATATTAAACTTAAAAGTTATAATACATGTATACATCATGACACCAAAGCCACATCCCGCTTTCTAAATACCTCAAGGATCAATCCGCTTCTCGACGCTTCCCACTAAAAGGATGACGACTGGGTGAGCTAAAGCTCAAAAGAGGGAACGCCCAAGTGGGCTACCCACCACCCAAGTGCAAAGTGTAATGTTCCAAAGTAAACACACACCAAGCAAATGCATGATCCTACTGAATGTTCACATAATCAACCTGAGTCTCACCACCTCTCACACTCGCTGGTTCTATGAGAATTATTGTTTTATTAGTGACAACTTCAATGTATATATATCAATCAATGTCCTGGTTCGATTGATATATTAATTGTTAGATCACCTTCCATAATGATTTCACCTGGGTCAGTCCGACGATTGATATTTTTAGTTTGTAACTTACCCTCCGAGCAATTAATATTTTAAACTACCCTCCGAATCGCTTTTCTTAGACTCATCTCTACAATTCACCCCATATTCCAGATGTCTAGTTATATATTGAATGCATAAAGCGCCAATTCCACACTTTAATCACAGTGCAAATATATAACACGAATATATCTGCATAAAATTTAATCACACAAACATGTTATGTAATTATCATTTCAAACATCAAAATTAGCTCACTTTCGCTTAACGACAAACAATGTTAATCTGATCTTTAATTACTTAACCAAATATATTTCATCATGCATTTTGTTGATTATTCAGGAACAAAGAAACTTAGGCTTACGCCCAACGATTTAATAACAGATCGGTCACCAGAAACTACATTTCACGCCATTTCCGCCCCATGGTATATCACAATACAATTCATTTCATAATTGCAATAATTTAGCCACCTAAAACAGCCCAGAATGTTTCACTACCCATCACTATTTGCAATATATGGTTTCTAACAATTTGATAATTCACCGCTCGGATCATCAACCGCCATCATGCCCTGCTACCAATACATAATTTTATTAAAGATCATCAGAGATTTCACCAAACAATTCAGAATGAATTCTCGTAAATGCCGGGTCTCAACTAACATTTTTGGCTCCAAGGTTTGAATCCATCAAACGGTCGTCGGCCTCAACCAACTAAACATTCGTGAAAGTGCTTAAAGAGGAATAAAACCAAGTAGAGAAACCCATACCTCTCTCTATTATCAAAACTCACAAAATCGAGTCCACGCTGAGTCTTCGTCACAGAACGCTCTTCGTCTCAAACCGCAAACGGCTGGATGGTCGCAAATCAGCAGCCAGAGACCTTCTAAAAAACGCCTATCAAGCCCCACCATCTCTCTCCTCCATTTAGCTGTTTTCGCGAACTGCGAGATGCACTATTCAATTGTTTGTCTTATTATCATTTAAGTACAATTTCCTAAATAATTTAATATAATCCTTTCCAGATTTTGATATCTTACCATCTCTACCGTCCATTTTCATTATTTCTGTAATTTACGCATCACATAAAAGATTACAGTTATGATATGATTCTTTCATTTATCTAGAATATCGTTTTAGCTACATCCCAAACATGTCTTAAAAATGTAATAACTCCAACGCCTCTTAATATTACTAAATTTTACGCCCTAATCTAGATTTCAAGTATATTATCCTAATCTGTAATCTCGTTTCGTCATCCAGATCTATAATTTAATTTTGATTTTTAACCCAAATCACAATTTCCTTTTGTAATCGAAATTACGATTTCGTCTTTATTCCTAAATGGAATTTCTAAATTTACATTAGAACTGGGGTTTTTCCCGCCCAGAGGGTTCATGTACGTTTAACTTTTACCGCTTGGCTATGATATGAAACCACTTCTCTTTTCCTTTGTTGTTGCCCACAGAAGATGGTGAGTCACAGTTAGACTTCACCACAATGGACAAAGAGGTCAGCGGATCTTCTCAGCGTACTTACTCTCTCATCCTCCATTCCATGGAGATTATACCCACCGCACTCCCAAATGATCAACATTTGAGTCACTTGACAAATCCGATTGCTGAATCCATCGCTAACGGTGAAGACAAGGTGAAGGTATTTCACACGAACAGCCTTTTAGCCGCGCCCCACTCGCCTTTTGCAAAGTAGCCCTACACTTTAGCCCCGTCTATCCATCCGAATGTCATTCAACTCATCCACAGGTCGTTCTTCTTTACCAATCGACATTTTTATTTAGAGGTCATTATTATACCTCAAACTGGACACGTGGAGGTCACATCCATGTCACTGTATTCCCAATTCAATTTGTTAAGGATCTCCCGACTCGCCAAGACCGAGGAGGCTACATCTTGTCAGAGGACATTGGTATGAGACCCCTAGCCTCCCGACCTCCCGCTTTGTTTTGAACCAATCAAATGCCATTCCCATGGTTCAAGTTGTGGATCTGTATGTCGGTACATTTTTACGCGCTTATCCTTTACGTCAGGTACTTATTATTAAACATTTTTTGTGCAAGGAAAGCCTGAGGCAACCTGTAAACAGTGAGAAAGCTAGCTCAAGAAAATCAGAGGTTGCTGCAGATTTATGAGCTGAACGACACTTTTAAAATTCCTCTTAATTACAAAGAATCTTTCGTGAGCGAGCCTGGTACCATCTCCACTATTCCGCTATCTCCACGCCCTTTTCCTACGTAAAAATAAGGGAGGAAGAGCATTACGTTATCACGATCTCCTACGAACCCCAGCAAATTTCGCCTGCCTCAAGAATTTTGAGACTACATGGCTGGGTCGAATCAGTGATCAGCATCTACGCCCGGTTAAACCTCTTGGCTAGGAGGACTCCGACCCTAACCCCCTGCCATCTAAGACGGATAATAGGGTAGCGGTCTCGAGCATCTCCCTTTTGCGAAAAAGGGTTCTTGTCTTGCCCCCTAAGCATCTAAGAAGGAAAGGAGGGTGCCCGAATGGTTAAAAACACCTGGAGTGGGGGTGAAAGATTTTGTTCCTCGGGGTTTCACATTTGTCGCCCTACTAGGAAGAGAAGGAAGAGAGGACGAGATGGGCCAGACTTGCTCACCACTTGGTGCACTAAGCGCAAACGAGGTGTTAACTTTAACGCGACTCGGTGCTACCTCGAGGTGGCCGGGTAGGAGGTCAACAACCATCCGACAAGAGTCTCTGGATGCAGGAAGAGAAGGCTCTTATCGCCCTGAGATACCATGGCCAAATGGCTTCGGAGACTGCCTCTAAGGGATTTAGAGAGGTCTCCCCTAACCCATGCGGAGGTCCAGAGGACATTCCTGAGCGGTGTCATTCGGTCACGATAAGCATAAATCTATCCCCAATGGAAGATCGCTGGCTGACCTACCGCTTATTGAATTCTTACATTCCCTCCACAAGGCCGCTCCCACGTATGCGACGGCTTCGGGCCTAAGGCGCCTGGTATATTATCAACGGCTTGAGGTCAGCTTAATCAGTATGATCCCCTACGCCCATATGCACCAAGGCAACTGATCCAAAGACTTTCCCGCGATGCCTCGAATGGCGGTCGAGGCAAAGAACAGGCCGTCTTAGTCCTTACCTATTGATGAGCTTAAAAGTCATCTATTTTAATCCATTTTCGCTGATTTTCATCCGGTGAATTAATTAATACAGAATATGAAGAAACTCAACAAATTTGGTTACAAGGTGGAGTGTGAAAGAAAGAAGAAAACAGAGAAAAAAGAATTGGTGGAGGTGGCGCAGAAATGGCAGAAACGGTGCCAACCAAGAACTAGTTTCAGCCAATGGTATTAGGTTTAAATATGATGTCGCGACATCAGAAATTGAAGAATTTTGACGCAATGTAATAGGATCAAGCAAATTAGGCAATCGAGATCAACTGTGAGACTTAAGGTTGATGTCGCGACAAGGGATGGAGGTCGCGACAAGGGATGGAGGTCGAGACAAGAGAAGCGCCTGCTACACAGCTGAAAGATGAACCATGGTGACTTGTCATTGTCAGCGATAGCGCTGATGTCACACACCAAAAAGCAACCAAATAGCTCCTAGAGATATAAGTTGATGTCGCGACAAGAGATTGAACGTCACACGATAAGACGCGGCTCGCTGAAGGCCGCGCTCCTTCCATTGACGTCACATATGGATCACGCCGCGAAGATCAGAACCACTGCTGAGTCGCAGATGATATTTACGTCGCGATGGGCGACTTACGTCGCCAAGACCGCGAACCCAATAAGAAACCGGCAGAGGTATGAAGTGATGTCGACAAGGGATTGATGCTCCACATGGGCAATGACATCACGAAAGTCAGAAGACATGAGTCAGATGTCGCTAGCGGATTGATGTCGCTGATCGAACGGTAATGTTTGAAACCCGCAGACTTAAGTTGATGTCGCAGATATCGATTCCTTTGTCGCACATAAGATGCCTGGTGTTAAAGAATGTCATGACTATTGATAAATGCCAACATGCCAACAACTAATGTCGCGATATGATTTGATGTCTGCAACTAACAAAGAATACGGGCCACCCACTGGAAATCCACAAAAGAATGTATTAACTGAGTCCAACGGCAAAACCCATAATAAGCAATACCTGTGAGAAGAAAGGAAAGCAGGCTGGCAGAAGAAGATCCAGAAACAAGGCTTCATTTTATTTTTCTTTCATTTTCTTTTCCGTTTCCGCTGGTCATAGATTTAGATTATTTTCATCTTTTTTATTATTTTACTTTCTGATCTGATGTTATCGCTACATAAGGGTTTCAATGCCTTAATTCCATTCTTTCAAAATCACACCGGAATGCTCAGTTCGCACAAATTTCTCTGAATTCGACTTTCCAAATGCTAAATACAAACATCTTGATCGAGAATAAGAGTGTAATTCAATGAATTAAAAAACCCAGCCATTAAGTAAACGTTATTTAACTTCTTATTTTCCAGTTGGGTTTCAAAGTAGCCTTGTGAACTCTGGGCCAGAATTTACTTTTTGTTATGGGTTTAATGTTTTTGACCAATATCGCTCTTATAATCGCTTTAGGATTTGCCTTCATTACCTCGATTTCTGCTGAGGTCCCAGTGACACATATAGCACCCCGAGCGGCAACACTAGCTGCGAGCATAACTCGCTATTGAGATCTAATGAGCTTTGTAAGTTTGATTTAGATAATCCTCTTCTCTAATTTGGAAACTGGCGAAAGAGTTGAATGAATTACTAATTAACAAAGAGAGTTCACCTCAATTTTAACAGTAGCCAACCCCGTGTTAGTTTTGATCTAATCATGGAGAGGTGATCTATTCTAATTTAGATAAGAGTAATCATAGTTGTATATCCTTGCTTCGACCGATAACTCTGAATAAGGTTTACAATTAAGAAATGGGCATGGAAGTATTTGGTAAAAGAAAATATCTTATTATAAACTTTATTAGTGAAGTCATCTAATTCTCGCCCTGTAAAGAATCAGAAAATTAGAGAATGAACTGAGGGAGAGATCCACCATCGCTAAACGCCTTGACGTATTTAAAACCCGAAATACACAAGCAATTTTATTAGTATTAACTAAGGTGAATTGATACTTCCACAATAGCAAAGTGTTCTTGATGTGTCCTCTAAAAGATAACTATCTCGTTTCCATTTATCTTCTTAACTATTCATTATTTTATCTTAGATCTTAGCTTATTTGACGTCTATCTTTTCCTTGGCATTTATATTTTATGCCTCTGTGTCGACTACAACACAATATAGTCCAAATAGTATGGAGCTTGAGAAATAAGATAGTTGATCTAGAATTCCTACGATCTCTGAATTTATATCCGACTTATATCCATTTTATTACTTGTCGACCGCGCACCAAGTGGTGATATTAGGCCAAACCAAATTGGAAATGATTTTCACTCTGCAGATTTTCGTCTATATAGTAGAAGTCAATGTTTTGGCACTGCCACGGGATAGCACAGTCATTTGGTAATAGTGTCATAACCTTGTACAACACCAAGGCAATGTTTACATGCCGCTGTCGGATCAAAATTTAGTAAACTCAATATTCCATTAAAGAAGGAAATGCTAATTTGGACATTTTGGAAGAAAAAGAACAAAATAAATAAGGCAAGGTTTTAAATACTAACCTTTAATAACAAACCATATTGAAAATATTTGTTGACCGACTTAATCCTATTAATGGGGTGTTTTGACTGCGGACAAAACTCAATACAGAAATAGAAGATCGAGCATGATTCCAGCAGAGATACGTAATTAGGAGAGAACACTGTGTTTATAGAAAGATAAAGAAGTAAAACTCCAACCATGGCGTATGAAAGGCCGTGATCGAATGAAGTACATAGAGAAGCAAATAGAAGGCCTCCAATCAT